>OX419338.1:812500-820000 GCA_948470475.1 Galaxea fascicularis | reverse complement strand
TCCGTTCAGGAGGTTCTGACGCATCACCTCGTAATTCAGCGTGGCAGACCCTTCGCTGTTCAAGGAAAACCCCTTGACCTTGCAACAAACTTTGTCGCGGGCGGTGGCGTAGCCGTAGTTCTTCGGTCCAACCGAACAGAACTCGACGATATGTTCGCCGGAGTCCAGTTCATCGGTGAACTCGCCCAAATGGTCACCCAAGGGAAGGGGCTGGTGGTGAGGTCGTCGAACGAAGATCACAGAATCTGTGTCGTAGTAGAGGACACGGTCTTACGGGACATCGAGAGCGTCGTACAACTTGAAGCGTGGCCAGCAGGTCGTGAAGCACGCCACGACGATGTTAAGAGGGGGCGCAATGGGGATGTCCTCGGGTCGGGTGGCGTGATGCACTTCGATGCGATCTGCAAAATGCGAAAAATTCGGAAGGGGTCCAGAAGGGGGTTCAGAGGGGGTCCAGAAAGGGGTCCAGTTTGGGGATCCACGTTTTGTACCGTCCCTCGTTTTATTGAGATAAGTGAGAACGTTGTGTATGGGAAAGTCAACGCTAATATTAGATGTAGTGTTAGGGTCAGGGTTAGGGTTAGGGTTAGGGTAACGTAACGGTTTGGTTACACAGGACAAGTTAAAAGAAACGTATCGTGGACCATAACAATTCTCAAGTGAAGGCGAGTGATGGAGTGATTAGGGCCTGGGGCTTCAGATCTGAGGGACGGTGATTCGAGACCTGGCCCTGTCATTGCGCTGTTGCCCGAGAAAAGAAACTTCACCCCACGTCCTCTTTCCTCACCCAAGTGTATAGAATGGATACCGGGGAACTGCTGCTCATAAGGGTAACCCTGCGATAGACTAGCATCCGGTCCAGGGGGGAGTAGCAATACTCACAGTTGCTTCGTGCTGCTGAAACTGAAATAAGCTCCGGTCGTTTGGGCCCTTGTGGCTCGCGATCGTATGCGACTTTACTGTATTTTTTGTTACTAATAATTCTATAGTGAGTTCTTACCTGTATAATTACGTGCAGTACCGTGACCTTGGGCAAATTGGGTCTTCCTTTTTCGTTGTCATGCTCATGGATTAAGGTCCAGAAGACTTACCGTTACAACAAGGGTGTTTTGGATGAAATTACCCTGCATTATACTGCTAATTGTACCGCAGGTAGTAAATTTATAGAGTCACAAGAAAATGACCGTGGCATTATGTCGAGGGAATGGGTCGATCACTTTAAATGACACAGTAAAAACGTTTGAGCAAGAAAAGATAACGAGTTAGTCTAATACTGAAAGCACAGCAAAAACTCTATTAATGGTACAGTATTAGTCTAAATAACCGAAAACGTTAATTTTTCTGATAAATTTTAGTCCACTTAACTATAATCTATTAGAACGACAGATCACAAATACTCCATTATTTTTCCTTATTTTTCTCATGCGAATCACTACTCTGCTACTTTACACCGTAGCATTTTCTCTGATTATACCTAGATATGAAAAAGTAAACATTTTACAATCCGATAGCGCGATACATCATTTGAATTAGACCCCAATTAATTTAACACTCAAGGTGATCCCTATGCATTACACTGTGCACAATTGCCTAACTACGAATTAGCCCAATTAAATTTTCATTTTACTTCAAAAACCAAAAAGAAAGCGAAAAAAACAAAAGAATTTTGTATAAATTCGAAGTAGGATGTCATCATTGCGGCGGGTTTAACGCTTTCCTTCTGGCTTCGCCACATTCATCATTCTTTTGGACCCGTGGTGACAATTGTCAAAGGCCGCGTTGTAATTGGACCCCCCAGCCTTGACGTAATCAGCTACTCTGGTTCCAGGCTTTGCAGGCTGAGCGCCATCTGACTTCCAGGCTCCGCTCATGTGCTTGGCATTTGTAACAACTGTTTGACCTGAGGACAACAAAAACAAAATGCAATTTAAGATCACTGTCTCCTACCGAAAACACTTTGAGCCTTGTTATAGCTTGATAGGTGTCAATGTCACTGGGAAAAGAAACAAGAGTTGATTGAGAAAATCTAAAAAGCACAATTGTTTTGAAAACACATCTAAAATTACTTACTCGAGTCCCCATAACCTCCGCCCTTGTGCACCAACCAGCGGTCACCGCTGTTAGTCGTCACAACCACTCCAGAGTGCTTAATACCGACGGACCCTCCTGATCCCCCAAGGGGCCTAGTCACGCGCTCTACTGACCTCACACCAGAGTTGTATAAGCCAGTGAGGCCCTGTTTACTGGTGATATCATGAGGACGTTTGCCCCGTACTGGACCAGAACTAAATGAAAAACTGGATCACATGGAAACGATAAAGAAATATGTTAGGCGTTTGTAATTGGCGTGGGACAAAGAAAAAATCTGAGTCCCCCGTCATGATTCGAGATTACTACCAATGGCTACTTCCTTGATTTTGAGTCCTGTTTTAGATTGCACTCGCAGCAATTTTTTCCGACCATTCCCGAAAACTATACTAATGACGAAATCCCCTGGAGAGGCCGCAATGAATGGCCAGCTATAAGTTATACGAATTGCTGATTGAAGCAGATGGCCTTGTGGCTCGACTGATTAAACATGTGATCCTTTTTTAGAAACTTGAAAATGAAACTAAAAATGCATGCAAAGCAAGTTATTGTAACTCACTTCCGTTCACTTCCGTCTCCAGTTTGTCAGTCAGTTTTATTGGTAACTGTTTTGGCTCAGTATTAGCCTGCGTAGCAAGCGTTTCCCGCGAGCGAAAAGCAAATTATTTTTTTCACCTTCTACCGAGCCAGGCTCGTTAAGAGACCAAAGACCTAAACTTATTTAGGCTTAAGCTTAGATTTTCTTAGATTAGAAAATTCCAACGGGCGAATTTTAGAGCTGGTAGGAACCTCAGATTATCACATTAAAATCTAGTAACTTCACTTTACATTTCATAAATTTTTCGATATTCAAGGTTTTTACAAGTTATTTGACTTCGGAGACCCTACATAAACGTACACTGTTACTTCCGAAGCGTTTGCCCACCCACGATGGCGTCTGAAACCGTGATAAGGCCTATTCGACTGATTTCTCTGAAATTTGAAAGGCTTATTGTTGAAGGACAACCAAAAGCAAGGACAAAAAGCGACTCATACCTTTTCACATAAGTCACAGTAATCAACAAACACAGGAAAATCCATTTAGGCATCATCGCGTGAATCAAAGATCAGGCAACACCTCGAGCACGTTATGACGTCCCAGAGCCTGCATTACCCTTATCCAGCGGAAACGAGAGACCGTGGAAGCGCTGGGAAGCGCTCCTGGCTACCACAAAAAAAGCAAAAAAGCACTGCTTAGAAATCCAGTACCCAGTACTTCCCTGTTGTAATCAAAATGGCGGACGATTTGGACGATGAATGGTGGCTGGAGGAAAAGGAGTTAAAAGATACTGGTAAATTGTTTGCCTGAAGATCCACCAACTGTATTACTTAATTCAAGTTACTATCTCACGCTTATGTGCTACATATTGTTGATAGAATTAGGAGCAAAGGCAGAAAAGCGGAGGCGAACAGAGAAAGGTGTCGAAGCAATAGTGTCTCATAAGGTGTGTATGTGTGGGTCGGAGCTCTCTGAACAGTTCTTACCAACCTTTGTGTATGAACTAATAGAAATAATTAAGGTCAAGTGGTAAAGTTTGTTACAGAGATTTATCCGCTTGATCTGGTAATAATGACAAGAGGCTACAATTAGCCTAAACTCGGGCCAGCTGCAAAGATATAGTGTGTATCCCTAATTTAGTGCTAAGCAATTTAAGAAAAGAGAGAGGTATGTCCTTCTTTCATCAGACACATGGCGCTACTTGTTTGAAGGTAACTCTGTCGGTATTAAGATTGTATCCCTTTGAAAAAAAAAGCAGAAAGAGAGAAAAGAAAAGAAAAAAATTCTGCGGAAGATGCTGCTACTAACTGACGAACCAGGCATGACCCGCATCTGAAGTAGTGTCAACGACCACCACACCAAGTAAGCTCAGAATTAATGAGGTGAAAATTAAAGCACATTGTTTACACTGATCAATGGATTTTGAGAAAGGAAACACTTATCAAAGGATTTAGGATTCGAGATATGGTAAGAGAAACCTCCGACATTATATCAAAGCATCTTTTGCAGAAAAAAAAATCAAAAGAAACAAAGGTGAGCTTTGATAAACCCTTCTGTGTGGTGGTGAGTGTTGGACCCAAAAAATAGAACTGTCACAGCGTTCAAGTTGTGAGCACAGCATGTGCAAGGCTTCCAACCTTTTCACGTGGGCAAGGTTTACTGGATTAAAATCTTCACAACTTTACAAGATTTGTGGAGGTAAATGTGTTCAGTTCATTGGAAGTGGATTGTTTAACCTTGAGTGCTTACTTGGTTTAGGTTGTGGAAGGTGTCACATTACACAAAAACGCTAAATTGACGGCACATGCTTTCTATTGTGCATTAACCAATGAAAACACCACCACATGTGTTGTATTGTGCATTGACCAATGAAACACTGCCATGTGTTTCTATTGTGCATTTTGCTGCACAGGAAAAAAAAATTGAATTCTAACATGATTTTTAACTCGGTGCCTTTGGCCAGAGTACTATTAAATAAACTTTACTTAATTCAAGTGTCATGTAACTTTAGTATGATGTTGCTAATTGGGGACACAATAGCTTAAATAGCAAAAAATAATAAAACAAAAATATATACTTAAGTGTATGTAAATTAAAACTATACTATAATGATAGAAATATAAAATTATATATATATAGATAGATAGATAGATAGATGTACAATGTTAAAATTATAAGATTATGGTTTAGCAATGACACAGAAGACAGCCAGTTGGGCATTTTTCAAGCTTTCCAAGTCCATTTTCTTAATTTGTCTTTTGAAACTGTTTAAGTCACATTATGTCCATATGTTTCCTGGTAACTTGCACCATAAATAAGGCCGGTTACCCATTTCCCTCTCTTCCACATTTTGGGTTAATATCCAGATGTTATAGATAAGTTAAAGAATTTTGTCAGTGATGGGGCAAGTTCCTTTGCAGCTAGCTTCAAAATTCATGGAGGCATTAAGTCAGAATCAGTGGACTTTTAAGGATTAAGACCATCTAAGGTTTCAGCAGTTTCACCATGAGTGATCTCTGTAAATGTCAACGTATCAGTAGAAGGCCAGTTGTTTTCAGTGTTCATGACACTTGGATGGGTTATAAAATCATCCTCTGTTAAAGATAAGCTGGATATACCACCAATCTCATCAGCCAGGGCAGAAAAATAACTATCAAATTATAGTCTTTGCTTGGTATTGCATGTAACCTTTATACAAAATAAATAGTATGCTAATTGATCATAAGTGATTTAATTTTCTGACATCATGTTTGAGGCTCAATCTTACATACTTTAAATTTTATTGGAAAGATGATCATACATGCATTAATGTATGGGGCTGTGTGGAAATCTTAACCACTTTATTCTCTTATGCTATACATAGACTGCTGGTGATGGCAGAAGCAAAGAAAAAGCGAAGAAAAGGCGAAAGAAACCCAAGGTATTTATAGGATATCATTGCTATTAGTTGGATAAATGAAAGCCAGCTAAGCTTCCCTTTCACACTCATTGTGAGCTGAGGGGTAGGGGTTCAGAGCAGTTTTAAACTGATTGGCATTGGAGCTGATAACTGCAACTTGCATTCCCCTTAATGCCTTAAGCTGATGTTACATGTTGAAACTTTTAGCTGAAACTTGTGTGCAATGGCACTGCGAACAAGTTTCACAAAGTGGTGTTACACGGAAAAACTCGTTTTTGTCACCACTGCGATCGTTGCAACCATTGCAGAAGTAGAAAGCGGTTCTACTTTTCATGAAACTCGCAACAGAAGTTCAAAAAGTTTCACGAAACCGACCATGTTACACGGTGCAATGCCTGCTGAAACATGTTTCGCAGCGCTGTTGCACACAAGTTTCAGCCAAAAGTGTCAACGTGTAACAGCGGCTTTAATTGTATCAAAGTACTAAATTGCTGGAATGGCCTATTTTTTTTAGATTGAAAGTATAACCACAGAGCTTCATGGTAGTAAAGTGCCTGATGTTTTATGGACCACTTTCTGTGACTGTACCGCTGGATTACTTTCCACATTGGAGCTGGAGGATATAATCATCAAAGGTCAGCATTATATACCTCTTACTAACCAAGTTCGAGGTCCATACTGTAAGTTACGGACCAAGTTTTTTCCTGTTTGCTTAAGGCCCAAGTGCAAGGTGCACAAGCCATAAGTCAACGAAAACAAACAAGGATCTGTAACTTACAATACGGACCAAGAAAACGAGGTTAGTAAGATATTTATTATACCTTTGAGATTAATCAGGCGCGCGGGAAAAGAATATTTCAAATTTAGCGGGCCGTACAGGATAATTTACAACCTGCAAAATTGACCAATCACGTTGCGCATACTGACTGAGAGATATAATAAAGAGGATTATTTACTCTATTGTTTGCTGAGAATGCAGCTGGATTTACAAAAAGAAATTTTGTTGAGCAAGTCGAAGTAAACCCATGCCGTAGGCTGCTGAGGTGAATTTGCTATAAATGTCTAGTAAATTGCACAATATATTAAAGAGGCAGGAAGCATGTGCTTTCATTTATTCCTCAGTATTTATTCCTGGCTTTTGCAATAAGTGAATAAGTGCATAATATTTACCAGCAGATTTAAACTGACTTCTGCTTTCACTCTTGCTGTCACTCTGTGTTATTATCATAGCAAATAGCTTATGTCAGTGCATTGATTCCTTGTCTGATTATTCTATTTTAGATTCTTGTTGCTTAGTAGAAGATTCAACTCACACTGGTGCGTTGGAGGAACTCCATCCTTACCTTAACAAAGGTTTGAGTTTACGATAAACAACATACAACTCATTTTAAATTCATTAATTATTGAATGTTGGCAGTTTGATGACAATAATGAGAATTGGATTTGGAATGTACCATAACCCAGCCAAGAATTTGCCAATTTATCAGTTACTTGCCACTTACCAGTACATACACTGAACTTCTCTACCATCCTGATTGTGGATGAGAACACAAAGGTCTAGAGTCTAGATTGGAATCCTATGGATGCAATGTTTTGTTTAGAACCTGATTATAAATGTTGTAATAATTAACAATTAGACCCGCAGCCCTTGCGGGCTACTGGTAATAGCTCATGAAGCGAAGGGCCTAATAAAACAATTATTGTTTTAGTATCACCCAACTAGTCAGACAGAAAAGGCAATAATTAAGTTAGCAAATACAAGTTGAAGCAATATTTATTTGGGAATAAAATGAAAGAAAGCATCATGCTCGATTGCTACTCAAGGACTGTTACATTGTACTAATAGTCCTCTAGTAGCGTAGCCAATCAAAATGCAGGATTTGCATTAGTCCACTAGTTGGGTGATACTAATAATAATTTAATTATTGTTGGTAGTTCAAACTTGTATCTTTATTTTGGCAGTAATTCCTCACTG
>OX419338.1:797500-807500 GCA_948470475.1 Galaxea fascicularis | reverse complement strand
AGTTTTTCCAGCTCTTCACCGGTGAATTTAGCATCCGCCTCAAGCTGAAACAAAGCGCTAAAAAGTTTTCGAAGAAAGCTGAACGGACTCGCCACATGATGCGACTTCACATTAAACTTCTTCAGCTTTACTTCAATATTTCTTGCAGCCACTAAATAGCGGCGCAGTCGGCCATAAACTGTTACTCTGCGCGCCTTGCCTTCACAGTTTTTGCAAGCAACGCTCCGTGAACCTTTTGGAGTGCGGATCTCCACCACACAGGAAGAATCGTCATGGTTTGCAAATTTTCTCATTCTCGCCTCGAGGTGGTCATAAGTAGCAGTTTGGTTCCTTACATCAATGTAGACCGAATCAGCCATAGCAAAGTTTCTTCGACGAAATAGCGTTGAAAAAGTAAAATTCGCGTCATAATCATACAGCACGTAAAGCGCGCGCGACCAACTCAGACAAAATAATGTTGAAAAATTTTTTTGACGCTTTCAGGAGCTCGCTGATTAACCCGTGCAACAGACCTACAAAGCAGAACCGGTGGTATTTCGTACACCCGGACGATTGGACCAAGATATCTATTCACCCCCGTTTTCTTTAGTTATGTCACACTTAAGTTGGGTACAGTTGTTCGATAATCGATCCCTTGGGTCTCCGTTAACGACTTGTGTAACCTTGATACATCGCTTGCATTTGCAATTTGTTTGCATGCTTGATCAAGGTAAGCTCAGGTCCCGCCAAACTAGCCGATATTGTATCGTTCAAACAGAGAAGCAAGAACATTCCAATGACTATAATGTGTGAACTTTTCACAGTACAACGCAGCACCAACAACAATCTATATGAAGCAAGTCTCTAATGTCCGATGAGTGGCTTTCAGCTTACCTGGACACATTAATTTGTGAGGTATTCTTGTCACTCCAAGCCACATCCCACAAGCTTCACATTCTCAAGTCTAGGATAAGGCCGACTTAAGATACAACCAACCCAATCGGTGCAATTAACCGAGGAGCGGGACAGACACAAATGCGAGAATTTCGATTGATTTTTCTTCGTCGCAACGTCTGGTGATCTGTTGCTTTAACTTGAACAAATTCGACATACAATACAGAATACAGCTGATTCAAATTATCCACAGAAATTATGATGATTTTGGAAGACACTTTCAAAAAAACAAACACGCTTAAGTGTTGAATAGGATTACCCACTTTATTCATCCCTTCAGACGTTTGTCACACTGGTGAAAGAAAGCTACTACTAGTTCCACTGCCTACTGAATTTCCTTTTATTCACACAACAGTTCACAGTAAATGACACAATGGTGGGCGCGAGAAAATATACAGTACAAAAATACGTTGCTATGATACATGAAAACATCGACAGTTTTAAAGGTGCGCCGTTATCTAACTCGGTCCCATCTCCACAGCGTCCCGTCATCGCAAACGGATATTAAAATCCTGCAAAAAAAAAAATGAAAAACAAAAAATTAAAACGAGAAACTACAAGGTAAAAGTAGGGCTGTAATAAGAGCGGACAATTTCAGTTTTGAGAGAGTGTGTGCGTGTGTAAGGGGGGAGGTGTGGGGGATTTTTTTGGGAGGGGAGGGATGTAACTGAATGAATTTTCTTACTTGTTTGCAATACGCTCTGCAGTTATTTTTCTACGGCGAAGGCTTTGCGCGAACTTGCTATTCTATCAGTGCAACTGCCGCCGCTAAAAGCCGAAAAGACTTCCTTCACAAAACACGCGAGCAGTTCGAAATATTCGTTTTAGCCCTGAAGAGGCCACACTAAAACCAAATGAGAGCTGACGTGGCTTTTCTCGCGTTTGGTGCTGTCTGCGTGTGCTAGTGACTTTGTGACCATGGAAATCAACGTTTTAGTGTGTTCTTTGTTTGACTGTGTTTCGGCAGTAATTGCGGTAAGAAAACAGATATTGTCCGTGCACATATCAACAATAAAGAAAGTTCAAATCATTATCATACTTTATTTGCCCCACGATTGAAGAGTAGCTCATACAGCCGGCTAACATGTCCTAGTATTTACTCACCCTAACCATCACTATACACACACAAGCCTGACCACAACACTGGGAACTAAGTCCGGCCTACTCTTTGCGAACAGTGTGTGGGTTCTTAACGTCCCACAGAGTGATCTTAAACAAGGGCTGTGAGACGGTTTATCGTCCTTATCGTAGAAATGTTTTTAACATGATAAGTCACTTCGCTTCACAGGGAAGCATTTGCCTTCACGCCGGCAATATTTCCTCAATTTGTCAGAGACTTAAGTTATTTTTTGAGATGTGCACGCTTCTATGTTCACTTACTTTCCATCTTTGCTAAAACCTGTCTGCCTGATGGCCGACACACATTTGTTGTGTACTAGCGTGGTTGATCTGCGACAGGAGACAGAAGAAACAAAACAAAGAAAAGAAAAGCGACTTAAACACAAAGTAAGCGGCGATCAATCGCTGGATGCCCCATCTATTGAGAACCCTGGAAACGTTCATTAAAAGGCACATTGTTGTCCTGAGAGTGTAGTTTGTAGTCTTCGCAGGCAGTAGGCTATATAGAGGGAGACCCTTGAATAGTAGGAAGACCTTTTGAAAATAATTTGTTTAGCCTGTCTTTGGAGAAGTTCTTTGACATTAACTTTCTTCGAGGTATATTTGCGCTTATAACTGCGGCGTAGGAAACAATGCACACTACTTAGATCTGCTGATGCACCAAATACGGATTGTCCAAAGCTAAAGTTAGGTTGTTGCTGTTCTTGTTGTACTTGGGAAGTATCATGGTAGCCTTCGGAACATGCAGGCCCGTGCTCAAGCAGTGTCCAGTGGCCCCTGGCGACTTACTGTGGCCTTTGGATGACCAGGAAATATTAGTTTTTGTACTAGATAGATGCTGGGCGCCTGGATATCACGGGTTTAGAGATAACAGGCTCCCAACTACTTTGCTCAGAGTACAGCCATGACATGTGATTTGATTTATTTCCCATTTCTTTCCCGTCCTTTTAAGCTTAGCTTTGGGTTTTGCTTTACTTATTTCTGTCACTTCAGCTTTCAAATAAACCATCGTTTTGAAAACAAACATTTGAACACTCTGCTGGACTGGCTTAACGACAACATTTGGGAATCATCCTGATGTCGCGATATCCGTCGTGCGTGCAACACCAGGACAAATGAACATTATAATGGGGAATCAAAAGCATACCCTGTTGAGAGTATGAATGCTGTTTGTATTACCTTGCTTTAGTTGGATCATCGACACCAATATCCCAAACAAAGGTCTTCCCCGTTTGATTGCCCACCGCCATAAGCTGTTAAAAAGACGACAGCACACATCAAAGCATGTTCTTGTGGAAAGGATTATTATTGGCCCGCTTCACGGCGTCTTTCCTTTCAGGTGTAATAATCAGAATAGGAAGAAACCGAGAGAGTTGGTAATTTTGTGATGAAGTAATAAGCTATTTACTTTCCAAATTAGCGGAGTAAACTTACATGGATAAAATACTCATAAAAATTAGAGGCTATGACCTACCGGGGGAAGGAGTGTGGAGCAGCTTCATGAAACGAAACCAGATTATCACCAGTACTGATTGGTGTACTGGATTGATACTAACTTACAATCAGTAGCACCTAATGTGGATCAGATGTCATCATGTCATGAAAGTCACATTGTAACATCATATCTTATCGTGCATGCATCTCATGTAAAGGTATCGTATCACATTAAACTAAGGTTGTTTGATTGATCATGCAGGTACAACCACCATCTACATCGGCCTTACCTTCTGATCGTAATCTAAACTGAACCTCATGTACCATATGTCACACTGAGAAAACTCAAATCTGAAAATCGGAAAAAAACAAACAAAGAAATGGTAAAAATATCGAACACAAAAAACTTTTCGTGCACCCAGCGGCTACGTACCAAATCAAAACGCTTCCATTCAACAACAAAACTTCATGTAATTATTAGTTCGTTGAAACAGCTTTTCCAGCCGCAAGGTATATCAAGTCAAAATTGACTCCTTTAAACAAACCTGTGAAGTACGGTAACACTGCGCTCAGAATTGAAAGGCTAAAAAGAGCAAAAGGAAAAATGAAGTTAAATAAATGGTTTGTTTGTAATGATTCTTGAAAGAACCTCTTTACGTTTTTATCATTCAGTTTAGCTGTGTTGCAGGGTTATACTTGACACCGATTCCATGCATTTCACTTCTTTTTCGATAAATTCAGAACTTCGTGTTTGCTACCATTGAATTCGTCAGATGTGCTATTAAAAATAAAAGGAAAGAAAAGAGCAAAAAGATTTTTGAAAGATGTTTTCACCCAGCTGCGAAACTGCGGAAGCGGCAAGTTTTTCTGTAGTTTCAAACCATACTGACATTTCAGCGTAAAAGCCGTGAATACATCACTCGTTACTAAACCGGGAGTACATCATTCGTTTGTCAGTTCTTAATTTAACGGCCGTTGTCAAGAGGTTATTTGCCAGCTGCGATGCACTTTAGTGGCTGTTGTCAGTGTGGAAAGGTAGCTGTAAATAGAGAGGTCAAACCAAGGGTGAGAGTATATGTCTGCCGGAACAAAACAAAACGGCGCGTTGTAGAGAGGTGCTCTTTTGTTAGGGTTACCTTCAACTGTACATTCATTACACAACTTACCCCCTTAAAGATGTCGTCAAAATTTTCCTGTGGTTTCCAGCACACAATCGAGTTTTCGCAAGACTAAAAATAAAATACACAAACGTGTGACTTAACGGCACTTACCAATGATGCACAAAACGTTTGTTCACCTTTATTTTTCATCGGAATTTGGTTTTATCAACGGAGTTGAAAATACAAATTGGCCACCGTACAGGGATCCTAAACGCTGGCGTTTGGAGCGTTAGCCCTTCGTCTGGAGCGAGTCAGATTCGTTCCAACGAAGGGCTAACGCTCGAAACGTCAGCTTCTAGAATCCCTGTAAGGTGCCCAATTTACATTAGTATCCAACTGGTGGACTAATGCAAATCCTGTATTGATTGGCTACGCTACTACAGGACTATTAGTAATAGTCCTCGAGTAGCAATCGACCATGACGCTTTCTTTCGTTTTATTCCCAAATAAATATTTCTTCAACTTGCATTTGCTAACCGTATTATTGCCTTTTCTGTCCGACTAGTTGGGTGATACTAAAACAATTAGACCCGTAGCCCGCAAAGGCTACGGGGCTAATTGTTAATTATCAACTCCGTTGATAAAATCAAATTTGTGTGTACTCCCCCACCGACGCGGCACCAAACTACCCCCTTTATTCATTTTTCATCGACCTGGAAGGAGAAAACAACTCAAAAATATCTTGAGATAACGTTTTAAAACTCCTGACTTGAATATCTGGAAATTTATCCAAAGAAGCAATCTGTTTAAAATCAGAGAGTCAACGAAGTTACGGTTGTCAAAATAGGTTCAACTCTCGTGCTCTGAGCGCCAACATTCATAGGCTGTTGTCATCTCTTGAGATCTCTCATGAAATCTGAACATCACCCCAAAGTTGTCCACTCAAGTTCAAAATTTGCCCATTAAATCACAGGCGCAAATATCCACGAAATATGCACCACCACGTTGAGGCTTTCGGAATGGTCCACTGGAGATTAGCGCTTGAATTGAAATGATTGGCAAATTAGAAAATGAAACTAAGGGTACATATATATGTTGTGCCGCGTAGCACTATAAACACATACAAGTGATGGAACAGAGAATTAACTCTGAAGTGTAAATTAAAGTGCTAATAGAAACCCATGAAAAACCCACTGGGCGTTAGCCCTAGTGAAGGGTATCAGGGAACCACACGAGGCAAAGAAAAAATTCTTATGACCTCGGTGGGAGAGATCACTAGAAAATGAAACGTTGCACTTTGTATCATTATATATACAGAGTGCAATGGTAGAGCTAAAACTCGCTAGAATCGCGCTGATACGACCAGAAATGCTAAGGACATACCATCAATAAGACAAGGAGGCAAAGTAATGCCCTAAATAACGATCGCTAAATTACCCATACAAACCCCTATAATATTTCTGTTACGCAACACACTTGGGTTACCTGTGGACCAACTACTGGAATCTCGTTGATCCACACGCAAACGTTACCAATGAAGAGCACGTAACACAGAGTGAGATTTTATCAACTTCACCAAACAGTTTGAAATCCTCCCAGTACATTTTGCTAACTGCTCACCTTGGATAAGATAAGATCGCCAAACCAACGAACACTATCAACATAGTTTCTATGAATGTCCCGTGTCGTGAAATGAGGGTAGTGCAGTTTGATTGATTGAAAAGCCCTGCAAAACAAACATAATTACCAGCTCATCACCACTGATTGAAAATCACGATTTGACTCTACAGCACATAGGACAAAAAAGAGCAAAACTAATGAAGGGCATCTTGCTGAGCTGATGTTAGAACGTTTGTTTGGAGTTACATTAATTAGCACGGTGGGCGCATTCTTGAGTTTTCACTTGACCCTGAAGAGGTCATCTCAGGCCTGGTAAGGAGATAACTGCCTTGCCAACCAAAGGAGAATGTAATTTTGAAAATGGTGAATAGCAAGAGCACGAAGGTAAGCCATTACGAAAAGTTAGAAATCGTGACACCAACATTACATGCAGTACTTACTTTTCAGTTTTGGTTGCGTCATAGGCATAGGACTCTTGGATAGCCTGACAGAAGATATCAAGAGTGTGATCAGATTGACAAAATGAATGAGCCAAATGCGGAACCGCAAGGTCAATACATTTTGAATGAGAGCCAAATATTTTATGGTCTGGCACTGCCTCAATTAGCCACTAAACTGTATTCCATGGCGTGATTTATCATTCTTAAGGTTCTTTGAAATTTGTTTTGTAGAGGTCCATACAAGTTTCTAATTCAGAAGGACCACAACTTTTTCCAACTATGCTTGCACTTTTGTACATGGCCCTTACACAGGGATTTTCTCAATGGTTGTGCAATGAAAGCAATAAGGGCATGTGGTAAATACAACAAAAGCAATAATTTACATTAGTCACGAGCATAAAATACATGTACATGAACCACTACCAACTGTATGACTACATAACAAACAAAGCCATGATTATGCATTTTCTGATAAAGACTAAAAGAACACAACTGTTTAAAGGGTTTAGGAAGGTAGTTTATAGTGACTAGGTTCTGACGAAAAACTGGCGTGCTGATAATGCATGTTACTTTCCTTCCAACTTGAAAACTATTTAAATTTATCTATGTACTCTAGCAATTTCTGAGTAAAATAATATTGCTTAAAAAACAAACATTGCAGCTTTATTCAAGATACATGCATGTCACCACTAAATTATATTTATACGACCTTTCTTAATAAGTTAGAGATTATTCAATGATTTTGTTGCTTTCCTCATTTGAATATCATTTACACATGCCTTTCTCACAGCATCAGTTTCAAGAGACCATATCTTAAGAGAGTGGTCCATACCACAGGACACCATCTTTTCTCCCAGGATATCAAAGTCCTAATTAAACAAACCAGGAGTGAATCAAAATAAATGCAATCAGTATTAAACATTTTCACACAGCCATTTATAAATTTGCTCACGACTTCTTCTGTAGCACACATCGGCCTCAAAGTTTATAGACTGGACTGTATTCAAAAGAAATATTACTGAGAAAACAATAAATAAAATAATGGGTCCAATTTTGGGGAGCATTTCTTTGGGCCATGGAACCTAGCAAATTGGTTTTCTCAAGGTCACCCAACCCAGAAATTCACAATAGAAACTTGTTGATTCAAGCATGTGGTAAGGCCATCCAGAGAAATAATCCACTAGGTGTAGGAAATAAAAAAAGGGTCCCAAAATTGCTTCCACTGCGTGGTACAGGTATTCAAAGTGGTGGATGTAGAACTTTAATGGCAAGAAGGAAGCATCAACAAGGAGATAAAGTGGTCACTTGGAACAGGAAGTGTTTCTGAATTTCAAAATGTTTAATCCTCTGGACCCCATTTCCCTCACAAAAATGGGAACCATAGCAGCTGAGTTAAACAGTACAAGAAAAAATACAACACCAGACAAACTCTTCCATCATATTACATGCATACAACTGTATGAAAACACATTATGTGGTGTATAAATAATTGTCAGCATCAGGCTTTGACATAGTACCAGTGCTAATCACTTACTGTACTGAGAACTTCATCTCTGTGTCCATCCACTCCTCCAAATACAGCAATGAGAACATCTGACTTGATATTCCAAAGCCTTAGACTGTGATCTGCCATTGAAAGCAAAGCTCAGTTTCAGTATTCTCTTTACTTTCACTTTGCCCTTGAAGTTGTCAAGCAGAGATGGAAATAAGGGAAAACAAATTGATAGGTCATTGACAGCTAGCTTAGTCCAGTTAAGGTTTTTATTTTATTCTTGTGAAATTTTATTATATTATTTCATTTTTGCTGGCAAATTTGATTGGTAATTACCGATCACTGGCTGTTATTTCCATCCCTGTCAAGTACTCAATCCTCACAGTATTGAGGCTCCTAGCAAGCTGACTTTCATTAATTTTCAGAAATGGTCCTACCACAGATCCATATCACCTTTCTATGCAGTTGTCCAGCAGTAACCCAAATTTCCCTTGTGAGGAGATTGGCTGTATTTACATAATACTTTAATTTTCTATAATTATGTAGGTTGTGTTAATTTCTTACCTTTGCTTGCAGAAAGTAGAATATATGGATCCACTGGATGAAACTTTAGTTCATTAACAGCTCCTCCATGGCCAATGTAGTGCTAATGAGAATTTAGCATCTAGCCAGTAAGTTACATGTACATAACATCTTTAAGGTGACAGAAGGGGACACAGGGCACACTTAAAAGTTAAAGAAGATTAATTCTGACTTCCTGAAGCTGCAAGAAATGTTCTACAAAGACGTGAACTCCCAATCAACAGTGAAAGCAATGTGTTTTACCACAAAATACCCATACCACTCTCAATGATTTTTTTTTTCCGGAGGAAGTAGGGAGTGTCAGTGAAAGACTAGCTCACACAATGAGCTGGCCTGTTGCTCCGTGGCAGTTTTGGGAGGCACAGTCATATAGATTTTGATTGACAGCTTCATGTAACCCAACAAAAAATTGCAAAACTCATAAACTTTGTAATTACATTAAATCCTTGAAATTAAATGTCAGGTTTCTGTGACAAGTTGGATTCCCCTCCCTCTGGTAATTTCCATTTCACTTCAGCCATTTGCAGGTTCTTGTTGAAGACTTTTTATTTTTGAGACTACCTGCCCTCCTTGAATTTTTTAACAACCTTCAACAATGACCTTTGCCATACAATGGTGACATTATTCATTAAGCATACTTGTGCACTCACCTTAATGCAGTTCATACTAATTGGACTAAAAACAGAAAAAAATATCAGGAATTAACATTTTTTATAAACAAATTACCATTTTGCAGGTACTGAACACATTGACCATTACGTGCATGTATTTCTTACACAAACAATGTTTTATTATAGTTAAATTGTCCAAAAATCCCAAACTTGGTTGCTGTAACTATTTTCCATTAACAATTTTTGCAAAATTTAGTCAATTTTTCAACTTGCACAAGAAACAAAGGAACAAAAACCTTTTTGCACGAAAAATAAAATTGCCACTGCAGGTTCACTGGGTGGAGCTCAAGAGTTAAAATATTGTCTGAAATAACTGTTATCTAAATCACCTAAATTTGAAAAAGTACACACATGTGAAATTAACCTGATAAATCTAATTATTCCTCTTGTCCCGGCCACAGCCAGCAAAGGTTCCCCTGTATCAGGGTGGTATGTCCAGGCACACGTGTAGAAACTTTCCTCTGGCTACAAGTTGTCAAGAAGCCCAAAATTACTTTTGGCAAGTGACCGTGAAAGTAGTTTTCAAGACCACGCTATTCTGCTTCAATATTTTGAAGCATGAAGCAAGCAAAAGCATGTTTCATTTGTGCATTGAGGATACAGTATCTC
>OX419338.1:762500-792500 GCA_948470475.1 Galaxea fascicularis | reverse complement strand
ACGAATTTTGGGAATCATCCGTGACGCGTGAACAGTCTCAATATTTTTACGTGAATGCATTTTCCAAAGTGGTATAGGGGACCCTCTTTATTGGTCGACGGAATTTCCGGAATCTGAGATATCTGTCTCCTTTATACGGCGGTTGCAGCGTACAGCTTAGACGACATATTACATATAAAAGGCTAAACCAAAACCGGATCCTTAGGGGGCTCTACAAGGGATAGAGGTAACGGAAATCGGGAAGAGAAAGTACTCTTCTCAGTTTTCAAGTCTCGACCAGGCTGGATTTATTTTCATGTATCGCAAACAAGACTTTTCTTCAGAAAACCGGACTGGAGTTTGAACCCGGCTAGCCAAGCCGAAATTTCAGCCAGGGCTGAAACTCGCCATGTTATCAGGTCCCTAAAGGCTGGTTTTAACAAGCGACAAATACGGAGTCGGAGTCGGAGTCGTAATCGGAGTCGTAATCAGAGGTGTAGTGGAAATCAAACCGACGGAGTCGGAAGCAGAATACCGATTCTGCTTATGAGCTCTGTCATGATCCAGTGAAAACTAGATTGTCGGAGTAGCAAGCTGTAATCGGAGAGCATAAGAACAAGCATTCATCCTCGGCGACCCAGGGTCAGATAGTCGGGAAGGGACGAAGATGAGACTTAGCTAAAGTTTTGTAAGGCGAGCGGGAGAGGTTACAAAATTTCGTAAGTCCCGATCTTCATCCCATCCCGACTATCTGACCCTGGGTCTCCGAGGATGACAAGCATTGTGATTGGTTGGTTCTTCCGCTTCTGCTTCTGACTCCGACATTCACTGGATCATAAGCGATGGAGTCATAAGCGGAGTCGGAAGAAAATGGACATGTTCTGATTTTTCCGACTCCGATTACGTCGAGCTTATGGCTCCGCCCACGACCTCCGATCTTCCATTTTCACTAGTTAATAAGGGCCCTTACAACCCCGACTATCCAAAAGTTTATTTCAAAACCCTGTAAAACTATATATCACAAGAAAGCTTATGAATTGTAGATTGGACATTAGGCTCGCTGTAACCTGACAGCTGTCTGAAATTTTTACCGCACACACAAAACCAACTTCAAGTAGTAAAAGACAAGATCAAGAATGGTACGATCAAAATCTACTGCAAGGCAATTCCAAGAAATACCAAACCATCACTTTTGGATCAGACCCCCTGAAAAAAGTATCCTGACAAAGCTGTAAATAATAAGATTGGACTTGAGAACAATCAGCAAACAGATGCAATGAAATTGGTTGGAGTATTGATAGACACTGATTTAAATTTTAGTAAACATATTGCCGAAGTATTAATAGGCGTGCTATCCCGCCTGAAAAATGTAGTACCTGTTCCAGCAAGACTCACATGCACTATTGAAATCGGCCATCCTCCCACACCTCACGTATTGTCAAAAGTCTGGCACTTTGCCAGGGTTCCGGGTAAACGGAAATTAGAGAGGGTACTGGAAAGGATTTTAAGTGTAATCTACCTGGACAAGACGTATTCTTATGAGGACCTTTAAAAATAGGGCTAATCTAGTCAGTTCCATTAAATGAAAGAAGATTGAAAGACATACTACTCTTGATACACCAAATGGTACCAGGATACCTAGAAAATATTGTCGAGCACACTGTAAAGTATGGAAGACACTCCATAAGATATTTGGGTCCATTGCTATGGTCCAAGTTGTTCAGTTCTGCGAGAAATGCATCAACTCTAAAAGATTTCAAGAAATGTTAAACCGTAGAAATATCTCTGCACTGGACAACAATAGCTGTGCTTCTTGCTATTTATGTAGCACTTAGTATCATATGAAATTTTAAGTGAACGCGTGTTTGACATCTCATGTTTAGGAATTTTAGATTCTTAAAGTCCTTACCCTTACCCTTATTTTATTTTGAATTAGTTTTTAGTGTCCCCAATTAGTGCTGTTATGTTCTAAGAATTCTGTGACACTTAAATAAAAGTTGCCATTATGCATTCATTCACTCACATACTGTGCATAACCGAGGTATCTGGCTGTAGATTGCAGAATTAATTTACTGTATTTTGGTAGGTAAAAAATTGCTCCGCGGGCCCTAAATTGTGGAAGGTTTTTTAACACGCCACGGGAATAATATTATGTTTTCGATTATGTATTGTGATAACAAAGCAAATTGTTTTCATTTATCTAAAATATTGCATCCAAGGATGGATTCCTCTTCAACTGGGACGACGCGGAGTTGAACGCGCTCTTGATGCGTGTAAACTCATAATAATCATACACTGATCTCGTAACGTTGCCTCCGTCAGATGGATCCTCAAGCCTGATATAAGGTCCACGCCAAATCCTGTTGTGCATGGCGGTTGCTCGTATGCTCCCCGTCCGAATGGACATGGTCTTGTCCCAGTTGAATGTGGAATAATACTGAAAGAAGCCGAGTAACAGCTCACCGAGACTTTGTGTGTTGCTGGACTTGTACGAACGAATTTGCACAGGAAGATCAGATGTGAGCTTGTCAATGAGAGCATTGGTTGAGGCCCTGAAGACTCCTGGGAACAACTGTTGCAGTGCAGGGGTAACGGGAGGGGAACATCCCACCTGCAGGTAATGAATCACCAAAAGAACAACGGCGAAACCTGAGGGGAGGGGTGAAAGAAACAATGGTGGTGAGCAATGGCCTTAACCGGGCAAACGGATGGTCTAACATGACGGGCTTTGTTTGAGAAAACTGGAAAAACAACACTATATAGACGTTTCAACGTGGAGCTTTGAGGATGAGGAAGTGTTTTCTATTTTGCTACTCATGGAAGAGGGCACCATCGATTTCCGCAAGTCGTCTTAGTCGTTTGTAAAACGGATTGCGATTTGGGAGTGTTCAATTTTCGTTGACCATACACTGCACAAAAACTGAATTACATTTACGTCTCGCCTTTGACTCATCTTTGAAACACTGATATCTCTGAACACAGTCATTGCCAAGCTTTTGACACTGGATTGTAAATGGCCTAGTCCTGTCGAAAGTAACGAGTTTGTGTTTGATATCAAAAGCAGTCTAAATCAAATGTGCTATCCGGTAAATGTTGTTTTGCCTAAACTATACTTTTGTCCATTACTCACCTGCCAACCTCTTAAACTTCGCGTCAGTGATCCCTGCGTTTTGAGCCCACAGTTTTATGACCATGACCAGTGGTTTCACTCTGGGGTCACACTCAGAATAACACCTCAGAAGGAAAGCGTTTTCTACGCTGCACCAGTTGTCCACGCTGATGTCTGTTTCAAACGATCTCTCTCTGTCGTTCAGTTTAATTATAGGAACTTTCGCGTTCGAGATTACCTATTTGAAAACAAAATACCAGCAGCTGTAGAGCCGGGACGTTTATTCCCACTTGCACAAACGCTTTAACTGATGTCTTTCACGTATTTCTTTTTTGAAGTGAATAAGTAATTCCCTTGCCCATCCCCACATAAAATGGTGCATAGACCATTAGTACCTTACCACTATTACGCTACTTTTCTATACATAAGATTTAATTAAGAACACACGCATCCTCATGCAAGCTTGTATGTTTCAAACCACAGGGAAAAGATACAAAAGTTCGCATTTACTTAAAAGTAATTTCTTCTAACGAATACATCAACGGCTTTTCCCTGCACATGCTAACAAATCAAATTAATCATGACACGAAATTCCTTGAGAATGGCTCATCTGACTACTGTGTTCACTGCAAAAACGTCTCCAAAATTTCTATATTGAAACGTTTAATTTCTGTGCCATTTTTCACAAGACTACCAACAAAGCAGAAAGAACGGAACCAGAATTACATCTGTAGCGCACCAATTCTTACCACTGAGAAGTAAAAATAAATATCAACACAGATGCGTTTCATAGAGACTAACTTTTAACCATAAGTTTTCTGGGAGAAACACTTTCATCAAATTTGCTCCATTTAACATGATAACTGAGTAAACTGTCCTCATACTTCTAGCTGTTGCAGTCTTCAGTGGTATGTGCATAGCATTTGTCGTTTTCAAGACCCTATTAATGCCGTCAATTATAACTCCATAACTACAGAAGGCTTTTCATACTTCTTTTTCAGTCTCATAAATCGTCGCTTGAGTATTTTCCCCTGTATTAGTAATTAACAACAAAAATATTTCTGATCGACGAAGTGGAAACGAAAATAATATTCACACGAAGCCCAGAAGTATGCTTGTGCGTTTTCCTGCTGTTGTCTTTGAGGGAATCGCCTACTTATGTATTTATACCTGCAAACTCTGAATCCAGGCAAACGGTTTTAACTGTTTGGGGATAAGTCAACGCGTTTTTACATAATACGTTCTGGCTTTCTTTCCGGTTACACCCCATATGTGGTTTCACCTCCCGTTTGTGTGTAGAGTGTGTTATTTCAGTACCAAGAAAAACTACAAACTCAGATCTATTTTAAAATTACCTCTGTTTGAAAACGACGAGGATTGCGAGTGAAAAGAGACTCGATTCTCCTCAGTACAGAAGGACTTGTCATTGCTGACCTCTCAAAACACATCACGAGATCGATGTCACTGTGAATGCTGCCAAAACCGTTTGCCGATGAACCAGACAGCACAAGGCGACAACTCGGGTAAAGCTCTCTTATGATACCTTCAATTTCTCCCCGCCATCGATTCTTCTTGTCGTAAATTTCTGCTGTTTGTTGATTCGCCTGGAACTTTTGTTGTATCTGTGCAGAAAGTTCAGAATACCGATCGTGAACATTGAAACTCGCCATGGCCGCTTCTGTGGCCGATGTTACAGAACCTGAACGAAATAAAGATCTTTTAAAGTTTTAGTGTTTGGCAGGAAAAAGGCTCAAAACACGGAGATTTAAGAAATGCCCTAATTTAGTTTTCTTAAAGGGCACGCATTTCATCGAAAAACTTGCGTTGCATGACTAACAAGTGACCTGGCGAGGCAATCATCTGCTCACTGATTGGCTAGCGAACGCCACTTAGAATATTTAAGTAATGTTCGGTTTCTTAGAAATCCAAGCTTTTCTGGGAAAAGGTACTGCGTACTGAAAACATAGTATTCCCAGAAAAACGCGACCTTTAAAGCGTTGGGATTGGTCGGTTTAAGGGCTGTATCAAATGGAGTTTTGATTAGATTTTGACTGACATTTTCTTCTCTTTTGATTCCCATGTTGTATGCGTATTCTTCGTACATTTTTCGTAACCGCTTGTCACGTGTAAAAACACAAAACAAACAAAAAACGTTGCCTTAACAGGATGTTTAAAAATGTTTTTTATGGACGAAGATTCGTCATTCATCAGCGGTGAATTTTAATAAAATTGCTGTCGTGGTGATGAAAGATGACGATATAATATTAATTTCTCCATGAGCAAAGTAAACAAGCACAGGACTAAAGAATACCTTCACGATGGTGATAAATGCTCAAAAACCATTTGCTAAGAAAAAAACTCAGACAAAAGAAATATCCTTCAGTTTTAATAACTCAAAATATACATTTAAAAAAATACAATTCCTTGCTGCAATGATTACAACAAAAACGTCAAACAGCTTTTACGATAATTAAATCTATCTCATGAGTCAAACGTTATTTCTTTTGTCTCTTATATTTTTTATTTTCAATAACTTTCCTGATTAAAAAAAAACTTTGTTGGGTGATACACAATTACTGGCAACCCAGTGATTTGTTCATAGTTGTTATGTTTGCGCTTTGAATTAATAAAATTATTAACAAAATATCTGCTGCTGTTTTAACACCGTAGTTGGTCCCCTCAAGCTGATCGTGTGTATTGGAAATCCAGCGACCGTAAGAACTGCGCGTAAAGTCAAGACATGTCACAATGGGATAAACCGCGTCAGGACTAACTCAACTTAACGTATAGAGCGGTTTCCAAATTAGTGTAGCGAGACCCAACCAGTGAAATTACTCCAGCCAATCTCAACAGACCGAAACAGTGCAAAACCAAAGAAAACGGAATTTATATTCAACACTTAATTGAAAACCATTCTAATCACTGTAACAAAACGAATCTTCTGAAGTTGCTGCATAAATTATAAACGCTAGTAAAAGGGTAAAAAAGCTTCATTTCGGCTCTTCCTGTACCATTTTAAGATCTGCTCGTCCATTGCTTGCACTTGTTCCAAACTGACATCTTCACTGTCCACAAGCCTGACTAAAGATGAACTGCACAATAAATAGTACACTGATCAATCACACGTTTGAAAACATTTGTATTGTATAAACCTTTATTGTATTAGCAGGTGAAGCAACTAAACTGATACGCGCTTGATTAGTGTTTCCTTTCTAGCTTGTGAACAAAGCTACTGAACTGTATTTTTCGGTGGTGGTTCAGTTTTATTGAACCCTACAAGGTGAAAATATGACCATAACTAAAAGTTGTAACAATACTTTCAACTGGTGCTAGACTGAATCAAGTTGAGGTTAAAGGTTTTACCTCAAAGCCTGTTTGATTGAACCAAGGTCCACTTTCTGATGCCGTTGAATGCCTCTGAACCGAAGCCAGTTGGTGGCGGCTTCATTTCCGGATCCAAGCTTCAATAGCAGTTGTGTGTGTTTGTAAACTGTACCAGGATTGTCTGGGAATAAAAAACATGACACTGCTAAACTCTGTGCATGTGTTCTCACGCTAACTGCTTCTGAAACCTGTGTTCAAACATATTTTGACCTTAAAAAGCCACATCACCCCTACATGGGTGTCTTTTGTTATAAAGAAAGATTATCCTCAGTTTCAGTATTCACTCCGTTAATTGAAAAAGGCACCCAGTCTTTAATCCTACACAGTACAAAACATATGAACAGCGCAGTCTCAACAGCTTCAACAGTTTTCGTTCCGAAAAGTGACTAAAACGCAACTACTTCCAGTTATTGTACTACGAAACAAAAAAGCGATGACATGTAGGTTCAAGTAAGGCCTGTAACTATTGCCTCTTCTCTGTCAAAACTTCCGAGATTCCGCCAATCCCCGAAATCATCCTCCCTAATCATATCCCATGATGAATCGGCGAAAGCTCGGAAATTTTGGCAGAGAAGAAACTGTAGTTACAAGCCTCAAATAAGCCTACACTTTATTACAAAATGCTACAGAAGGAGAACATCCAAAGATTCTTAAAAAGCCATGAACTAGACAAAAGAAAAATCATTTGAAGAAATGTGTGGAATAGTAAAGAGTCACCTGGCAAACACTCCAAACTGAGATGCAATTGATGCAAGGCATCATGGGTCTGGCCCAGGCCCTCCAGGATGGATGCTTTTTGTTCATATGCCCGCACCTGCAAGTGTAACCACCCGCCCGGAGTAATGAGAAGCATGTGCTACCTGAAGGGTTGGAGGTGGGGGTGGGGTGGGAATGAAACAGATACATGTGCTGACCACGACACTGTTCCACCAGCACAGCTTCGAGAGAAACAAAAACTGCACCTTTTCTGATTAGACTCTCATCTCCGAGACCTGAGCTCGTGATTTTCTCGGGAGTACTGCTAAGCAGAATGAAATCTGCTCATTTCTGACTACCGAGAAACTGCTACTGAATCAAAGGTCCAGTATCGAGTGACTTTCACGGTGAATGGAACGGGACAAAACTCGATATATTATTGTAAAATAATATTTATAATGTTTATTTATTTATACCGCGCAAATTCAACGTATGGTCTGTACTGACCTTCAATCTAACAAGTTCATTTGATACAATCTCTGGTTCTTGCTCCATTAATAGAGAGCTCTCGCCTTTTAAAAAACAATAACAGTCAGAAACAAATTAAACTTGCAGAAAAACAAGAACCATTGCAGTTTAGGCCCGGTTCAGACGCCATACTTCAGCCGAGCCGAATCGAATTCAACGACCTAAGTTCATGTGAAGTACGGCGTCTGAATTAATTGGGAACGGCTGATTTAATTGAGATCGGCTGAGTCAATTAATCCCGCCTGGCTCAGCCGGGAAGAACGGCTGTAGACCGGCTTTGATTCAGACGCCGTACTTCACATGAGCCGAACTAAATGCATAAATTATATTAACGTATTTTTCAGTATAACGGCGCTTATGATTGGCTGTAAAATGACATTTCATGCGTGAAAAGAGAACTCAAAGAAGCATGACGACCGTTGACCGCGTTCTCGAAGTGAAATCCCGAGTGAAATTTTAAACTGTAACATACCAAACCTGGACAGCTCAAAACGGTCTACCCTCTTTTGAAATTCATGTTGTGTATTTGCATTTCAATATGATCGCGATTTCCTTGAACATAAAGCGAGCAAAAACAGATTTGACCGGACAACTTGACCGGCGCTAGCCGGGAAATTATTTCAAGCCCTGAGATGGTTTGCATCCTTCTTCTTTTTGCACTGTTTCAGTCTAGCATTTTGAGCCGAAGAAAGGCTCTTGTTTGCAGATCTCGGCGTGCGCCATGTTAACAACTGCATGCTAATTCGTTGACCGAATCTTAATTTTCTTCAGTGAATTATTTTCGGCCGAATAAAGTTCGGCGTCTGAATCAATTCAGCCGGGATTAATTGTTTAGGTCGACCTAATCGTTGAATTTGATTCGGCGCGGCTGAAGTACGGCGTCTGAACCGGGCCTTAGTTTGCCGAATACTTTGAGGTGCCTTGTAATCCATAGACGACAGTTAATTCCTCAGCAATTCAGCCTTAAACAACTTCTGGACTACCAACTTCAAACACTTTCAAAAGAAGGTAGTGACTGGGCAGTTACACAGCCTGACCAGCACAGATTTTAGTTTTTAATATTATGCCACTTACCAGTCTCTGTTCTTCTCCTTTTTCGCTGTTGTTTCTCGGAGGTCTCTTTATCATGATGAGACGAACAGTAACGTGGCGATTGAATACCTTCTAATACTTTCAGTATCCTTGGATGTTTGAAAAAAACAAACATGATGAAAATTTAACCAAGGGACTGTCACGCAATTGTTCAACAGAGAATTAGAGCAACACATTGAAGGACACCCGTTTTTTGGACAAAAATTTAGTGCTGTTAACGAACTTTTGAGAAAATGGGTCCAAAATTTTCGAGGACAATCCTCACAATAAAACGAGGATCTGTTTACTATTCCTTCTTAGAATAAACAGTCACCTAACAGCAAATTTGAAGAACATTTTACAATCGAAATTGATTTAGTTCTAACAGTAGTAAGTGAGAATCTTGAATTTGGTTCCTTACTTCCAAGGCTTTGAAGGGAAGACTTTTCAACATTCATTCATTGACCGCTGCCTAAACGTAAAAACCTTACAACTAAGAGGATCGGACCGGGAGATTTGACGGTCAGTCAGTAAAAAGGAAAACTGCATGATAATTTGATGAACTGGTAGTCACCTATTCAAGGATTGTAATGCTTCAAGCGGTTGATGAAGGTGAATTAAGGCTTCAGCTTTCAACATCAGCATATGACATGAAAATGTCTCTTCATCTGTGCTGCTCATGCTGTCAAACTCATTTGATCGAAGCCTTTTCCTTGGAGCTCTTGAATTGTCTCTTTGCTCTTCGTTGTTACCTTTCAAAATTCAGTACTGGAGTTAGTTCTTTCACATACTTGCCCTGTTTAACACCGTGACTCATCTACTCAACGCTTGAAGAATTCATTCCGCGTTCCAAGAAAACAGAGAAAAGAACCGACTCCTAATGATTGTGGTAACGAAAAGAATTGCAAGTCAAGTTCACTTCGATCGGAGACATACACTGGACAATTTTTGGTAAAACTTGTGCCACAACAAAATAACCAGAACAGTTGCACCAATGACCCTTAGAATATAATACGGCCAGCACTGTTCGGGTATTTTGGGTCGCAGATAATAGAAGAAGTACATGTCACAAGTATGAAAGAACCCACAGGATTATGTACTGGTCAGAGCAGCTCAAATACAGCCTGCACAACAGGCGTTTATTTAGCCGAGCGCGAAGCCTGTTATGCAGGCTACCGTCAAATGAGACTTCTTCACAAGGATACTTTATTACAGTGAGTAGGAATTCTGAACAAAAAGGTCTGAACAACCAAACTCACAAATATAATTCAACAAGGTTTCGTAGTATATCCACCAACGGAACAGCGCTTGAACGTTTTTTCGAAAGGACGTCTGCAGAATTCGCCATCCTCTATCAACTTGTGTGAAAATGTTGTTCATACCTTGCTCACTTGTGCCTGCACTTTCAGAAGTTGTTAGCACTTTATCACATACAGTCACAGTGTCTGGGTATCTTGCAGCTTTCAGTAATGCGGAAGCACAGTGGTGGTACAGCTCCTTAGAACTCGGTAGATTGGTTGTAGCGGGCTAAGAAAAAATGCAAGAAAAGAAGTGGAAAACGTTTAGAGCTAACGAAAGTAAAAGGAAACACTCAAACGAAACTCAAAACAAATAACCGGAAAATGCCACATTCTGAGTTTACTGTTCACATTGAATGAAATTCAAAACCGGGTTCACCGATAGATTCGCCTTACTGCATTAACTCCGGTACATTTTCGAAAATACCTGATCCATTTAAACTCGGTGAAATATGACAGTTTAAAATCAGCGATTTTACACTAAAGAAACCTATGGTGTGTGGACAGCCATCAGATGTTTCTTTGATTGTAAAAATCGTGAAATTCAAACTATAAAATCATAGCGGCCAATTCTATTCAGTGTGAACTCTCACAGTAAATACATGTTGCTTATTGCTGCGGGTCGTGTAGAGACATTACGGTGTTTCAGCAACTAGAACGGCAACGGCAACGAGAACACCACAAAACAATAGGTTTAAACTCCCATTAAGGAGTTTTAGCAGCGACGACGGCGACGGCAGCGAAAACGTCACTTCAAAATATAACTTCTCGTTTGTGTTTCTCTTTCGCGATTATTGAAATTGGTTTAACTTAGAAAATACTGGCAGACTGTTCAGGAACTAAACTACTCTAAACCGCGTTAAAGCAAGGAAAGAGGAAGGAAACTCTGCCCCCATGCGCTCACGTTCTTGAGAAAACCTAAAATTTGGCCAATTCATGTCGTCGTTTTGTAGAGGACGGCAAAGAAATGTACAAAACTGTAAAACACACGTGCAGGGCGATTGGTTTTGCTTATTAAGCCCATTGTTTTGTGGCGCTCTCGTTGCCGTTGCCGTCCTAGTTGCTAAAACTCCTTATTGTTCACTGGAAATTGATCGAAGTTTGAATTTCACGATTTCAGTTTATAATCAAAGAAATGTCTTATAGATGGCCAATCAACCATATGTTTCTTTGAAATATCGCAGTTTTTGAACTGTAATATATCAACGAGTTGACATCAGATGTTTTCGAAATTACACAGTTGTTGCAAAAATGACAACAACAAAAAACAACAGTAAACAGGGTATCCTCTGCTGGAATGTTCCTTTCATCCTAATAAGATACTTACGGAGTTTGAAGAACTCATCTCCATGATAATAGACAGCAACTCAAGGTAAATGTCAGCTGCTTCCTCAAATCTGAAAGAAATCCAAAAGATTTCGCAAAAGAAGATTGTTTTGCTACCAGTTCAGCGCTATTGACATTATTGCGAAATTAAGCCAAAACGTAACCTCATTACCAACAGCTGACTTGGTTTCAGGAAGACTGCTACGTAAAAAAATTTAACCTTTACAGAAAAACATGTATTGTTTGCTAAACAATAACTTTTTGTCGAAAGTTTCTCACACAATTAAAATCCAGATTTTTGACCATCAAAATTTGGGTGATTTTTCTGTATAAGAGCCTATTTTTCTTTGTCAGGCTGAACAGGTTCTTATAAATTATTTTTGGGTATTTAAATGCCAAATTTCAGCCTGTAGGTTCTTAAGTCACTAGGTTCCTATAAGCGAGTTTTTACTGTACGGAAGAAACTGGCCAGTTTGTCACTTTCATGTACATTGCAGACGGGGTTACAATGATAACAAAAATGTTTCAGTGTTCAAGATATCGCTTCAGACACACAAACCTGCTCAGTTCTGCAGAACGCTTCGCTAACATGTAAGTTATGAGTTCTCTTGTTATTCGGGTTCTTGCCATTCCACTTGTCAAAGTAAATCTTGGAGCAACAGTCAATTCTACGTTGCAAACGAGATAAAAGTTGAGACAAGATGCAAGATACAGCTGTTACAAAGTGTATTTATCAATTGACTCTGATTTAGTCACATGTGTTAAAATGGAAACGTTTTGACTGTTTCTGTAATTGGCCATCTAGCTTCTATTTAAGCTGTACCGACCAGCTGAACGGCCAAAGACCTGGCCTTTTTCAAGACACCGATATCGCCTCACGCGCCCTTTTCCATGGGTAATCAGTTGTAGGACCTGTTTAACTTAATCATGCGCACTCAGGAAGTAACGACTATTTTGCATATAACTAACAAGTTAACAAATTTCTTTAACGACATTCATGGGAACCTCACTCACCTAATCTCTTGTTGACTGGATCATGGCCAGGGTTGTTAGGAAACACAGCTACATTATAACACTGTTTGCTTTCCACTTTACTATTGATGGCCTAGGTAAACAAACAAGCAAAAAAGCAATCCATAAACCTCCAGGTGTCTGCTTTGCTAACATTGATGGCGTTCCGTGTGAGAAACTAGCTGTAGCTAGATTCTTGTCTCAGAGCCAAGCTGTGAAAAGAGCTTTGCTCAACTGATGGACGATAAATTCAAGGGAAAACACTGTGGCGGGTATTTCTGAGCTATGATCCAGCAAAAAATGAGACATCAGGCTACAGAGCAAGCTTTACTATGTGGTTTAGCATTAGTATCTTGGTTGTGGAGTTGCCAATAACAAGCCACCGAGACCTTCACACATCCCATGTAGTATCGCGCGTCCATCACCTGTTTCAACAGCTTCAAGCATTGTAGCTCAGCTGTAAAATTCCCCAGCTTTCGATACTGGAGACAGACATTGAAAAGAGCTTCCAGTTGTTGAAAATCGTTCTGCATGGCTTCCTTGAACTTGGCTACTGCGGTGTGATGTTTTCCCTACAAAGAAGAAACCAGTTTTATTCTTTGTCCAAATCTGAATTAAAGTTCATGCTAACACCAGTGATGGAACAGAGAGAAATATCCACTGTGTTTAGCTACTTATTTCCATTTCATTTTAAACCATATATAGCACAAGGATCATCCGTACCAACATCTGCCTTTGAAAATCAATAATAATAATAATAATAATAATAATAATAATAATAATAATAACAACAACGACAACACACTTTATTTGTATCCGTATAGTCTACTTTTTTTTAACAATAAAGAGCTTAACAAGGAATTAGGGTGCTGACTCCCTGAAATAATTAAGAAGCTAAAAGTGCCAGGGAGCTACCAATGGAGGACTGAACCATATAACAAAATCAAGTTGATTTCATGTAGTCAGCGATGAAAGATTCTTTGTCCATCCTTTTTATAGTTAGCGACTCAATACTCTTGTTTTGTGATTTCAGTATCATTTGATGAAAGGTTCTTTGTCCATCCGTTTTGTCTGCATCTTACTCTACATTGCCAAAACTTAAATGTAGCGAGGGAACTCATCATTAGTATTTGCCTCTGATTTACGTCAGGGTTCGTACACCTTTTTCGACCAAAAATTCAAGGCCTTTCAAGGACACATTTTCTCAGTTTTCAAGGACTCCAGGAGAGGAAAGATCAAGCCAATATAATGCCACATCAGATGCTCGAAGTGGAGAGTGTGCCCATGCATTTTCGTCTGACACTTGAGAGGCTATGTTGCATAAAATTGGCAACATATTTCAAGGAATTTATATTAAGATCTGTTTGTAAGTGAGGAGACCTGACTCAGTGTAAGCCCTGTGGTTTCCTTCAGGTCTCCTCGCCAATTATTTTCTTTTTTTTCTGTTAAATCTTATATTACCTCTGTTTTAAAATGTTACATATATGGCAAATAAATAAATAAATAATGAATGAATGAATGAATGAATGACTTTCCCGCACTGACTGCAACTTTCAAGGACTTTTAAGGCCTTGAATTTTTATTTTCAAATTCAAGGACTTTCAAGGCATGTGAGAACCCTGTTACGTGACGATGATTTGTTGTTGTTGTACACGAGCCTGAGTAAGAATGATTTGATACCTTAACAGCACAGCAGCAGCCCAACATGATCAAAGCAGCAGCTTTGTCCTGGCCATGAGAGATGTGAACACATTGCTGGAACAACAATAATGCCTTGTCCACTTCATTACGCACATACAAAACATACCCTGTGAAAAATGTTGGTTAGTTGATTCCACTGCTTAGACTCCCTTTTTAATAAAGATAGAATCTTCTGAGTTTAACTCCTCTTACAGTACCTACAAAATCTCCTATTTTAAGCCAAATCAAATTTAGAATTGTAACAACTCTGAATTGATCACCGTCTGGTGCTCAATATCTGCTTGGAATTGACAAAGTTGTGTGTGTGTGTGTGTGTTTTTTTTTTACCAATGAATCAATTTTAGACATCTATTTGGAACTTTTTTGAAAGTGGTCAACTTTCTCTGTCAGTAACCTATCAAAGTACAAGAATTATGGTAACGGGAGTGGGGTATAATGAGGCAGGACTGTCACTACTTTTTGAAGAGGGTGGGGATGTACAAAAAATAGCCGGGATTCGAGTTGCTGTAGTGAAGTTTATATCACAGTCGCCGGGGATATACCTAAATATGAGGGAAAATTCCCGGTCCCTGGCCCCCCTTTCCCCCAGCCCTGATGGGATAATAGACAAGTTATGGCAGTAGAGATTCTAACCTTTAAGATACAAGTCACTGAAACCAACATCTTGATCATCAACTCTTTCCTCAAGTGTTGCCAGCACTTTGTCATAATCTTTGTTTGCATAGTGCGAGAATGCCAACAAACTTGTTACCACTGATAACAAATGCTGTGTATCTAATTATTTTAAAAGACACAGTAAGACCTAAGAGTATTATCAGAGCACTTCAGATGGAGAGTGCCATTAAACCGGGTTCACACGTGTGACACAAATGCAAATGCAATGCAACCACAAATGCGAACGATGTTCACACGTCAAATGCAAAAGCAAGGAAGGTAAGATGGCCGATCAGGCTGACGTATTTACCTTGCGTTTGCAGTTGAGTTTGCGTTGCCCCGGTTCACACGTATGAAATGTAAACGCAAGGGTAAATACAAGTGCCAGAAAATGAAAATTTGTCCACTTCACGGGTGTATTCCCTTGTGCTTGCAATCGCATTTGCATTTTGCATCGCATGTCCGTGTAGACTAGACGGTCTTGGTAGCTGTTTCTTTGTATGGACTGTGTATATAATTACTGGTAGATTTCCACAAAAGCTAGGCCTTAGGGTTAAGATTGACCAGGTAGGAGCCAGTATTATTTGTCGTTTAGTTGACTGTTTGCTACTGGGCTTTTCTCTCGGAAAGGGGAATTTGAATATTTGATGGGGCCAAATAATCTACAGGTTTTTCTCGGAGACTATCATAATGATAAAAAACATCACAAGATTGTCAACCCACCTGTTATATTGGCTGTAGATGATGTTATGATGCAGTTGGTGATTGAAGGAATGTACTCCAAACTGAAGAGATACACCGGGCAACTCCCAGGGCCGTCGGGCTATAAAAATTTGGTCATATTAACAGGATTTTTAAATAAGAAAACTAAGTGGGCTTTTGCAGTTCGGGCCACAAAAAAGCAGTCAGTGGACTTGTGGTTGAGTTATACAACGTGGCACAATGAGCACAGCTTGCCAACATTGGTCAGAAAAATACTCTAACTGAATCTTAAATCTGATAAGAATAACTTGTAGGGGTTTGCTGTTGTAAACTGACTTGCTTGTTTGACCTATTTCTATCACATGTGACATCGCTATCCATGACAACTAGGTCTCTACAGAGCAGTGCCACTAAGCTTGTAATATAGTTGCAGTCCCTAGACCCAGATAAATGATTTTTGTGCTGATTAAACTACATTTCTAAAGATCCCAGCTGGTAGCTCTCTTACCTTTTCTTTGGCACTGCATCCTGCACTCTTTTTCAGACGGCTTAAATGACTTTGGATCCAAGAAAGAAGATCTAAAGTCCTTGTTCTGTTCACTTTCCCACAATGAAATTAAAATAATATGGTAAAACAAGGTCATATTGCAGGTTCTCTTATTTAGCCCAGCAATTGAATCTGAATTAAAGTAAAGGGGCCACCCTCAAGAAATTAAATAAAGAGAGTATTAAATGAAAGCTGTAGAAAAATTGATGGAAAAAAGCTCTAAAAGATGTAGACAACACAAAGCATTCTAGTTTACAATTACAGCAAAAAATGTTACAAAATAAATTAAATCAGACCACAAATTTGAAGCTTCTATTAACTGAAATTTGGCAAGGGCTGAATCCTCATTATCAAAATTACTTATCAGGGCTGTCATCATTAAGGGCTGTAACCGTAATAACTGTTACAGCTGAGCATAGTCAATGGTATGGATGATGGTTGCTGCATATTCAGGCCTTTGCCATGTTGTTGTTAGATGTTACAGGTGTCAGTGTTCACTCTAGAAATTGTCACAAGCGAGACACATATCTCACTGCTTATGAAAATTGGGTACATGTGGACAAATGACAAGGGACATTTTTCCAAAATCATAGAGAAAATGGGACAATTTTTCTGTTTGAACTTAAAACTATGACAACAACAAATATACAAAATTAAGGCATTAAGCCAGTGTTACATGTTGAAACTTTTAGCTGAAACTTGCAACGGTGCTGCAAAGCAAGTTTCAGCGGGCGTTGCGCTGTGTAACTGCAGGGATTTCTGTGATATTTTTTAGTTCATTAACTAATCTATCAACCAAAGTAGTTGATTGAAGAAACACAAATTTTTAAGTCCCATAAGAACAGGTGACTCAAGTTGGCGATAAAGTACCACAAAAGTGATGCACTGGAACAATGCGGCAGTCTGCCAGAAAACTGAGCAAACTGTCAAAACTGTGCCCTGGAATGAACACTGAGGTGAAGTCATGGATACTATGCTGTATTTAAACCCAAGTGAGCAGCATCTATTTTCTACTTATCAAACATCTCCATCTCATCAAATTGACATACACGCCACTCACTCTAACAGGCAGTCTACCCTGTATGCTATAAAATCATTAAAGATGGCCTGTTTATTATTACCTGCATAGGTAATTGTAAACACTGTATTAGTCAAGGAATCTTTAGCCTTTGGGAGAGTATTCATTTTAAGTTCCAATGAGTATGAAGTGAATGTCACCAAGCATGAAAATTAACACCCTGATCTTTGAGCATAATTTCCCAACTAGTTCTAAATGATATGTAAGGGAAATGGTGAGGAGATTGTCCATGTTGACATTGGGGATAAAAGAGACTCACCATGTTCATCCAGTAACCATAGAAATGCCAGAAGACAGCAACTCAACACAAGAGGAGAACATCCAATGTTATGGTCATGAAATTCATTAAACAATGAAGGCAGCAATTGTTTTAGGGTGTGATCAATATTTGCTGCACTGAATAAATCTGTCGGGTCTCCTGATACCTCTTCACGCCAGTCATTTATTTCAAAGGCCATAAAGGCTGAAATTGAAAAGTGTATTCATTTATATCGGTATTCCACAAATTGCAGAAACCTATTTGCCATGAAATAATGCACAAATATTATTGAAAAATAAATAATAACAAAATGACCCAGAAATACCTCTAGAAAGGCTTTTCTGAAGAATAGAAGTACTTTTGTGATGCCCACCAACAGCTGCATCTTCGTGTCGTTGTAACATCAAGTGGCTTATGTTGTATGCAATGGCAAGTTCATAGCATGTGGAGGAAGACTCTGGTGGAACTCCTAGATGAATATAATTATAATTAATGCAATTTTATTTATTTATTATTGAAAGAAAATGTGGGTGGCTATAAATTTTGATAAGTTAATTGAGTCAAATTGCAGACTCAATATTAATCCCTAGTCAATACATAACAGGGCCACTTGATATTTTCCCTAAACATTGTTAGCTTACATTCCCTTGCAGCTCTGGACTGATAACATTTTTATGAAGCACATTAGTGCAGATGTTTGCTCCTTGTTATCTTTTGTCCCCTACCTTACAGTAATTTCATGTTCAGGTAAGGGGGTTGGTTTCTACTAAAAATGTTCAGTTTCACTGATCTCAGGGGGGTTCAATGTTACCATGATTATCTCAGCACTCACACCTAACACACCTACATTGTATTCCAGCCCGCGATAATTCATCGCTAATGAGCTGAAACCCTACACTGGCTGATTCCTTAGGCCCGTTTCAAACGCCGTGCTAAAGTCATGCCGAACTAAATTCGTTATTTAAGTTCGACTTTGGCATGGCTGTAGCATGGCGTTTGAAACCATTTAAGAATTAAGTTTGACTCTGCCGAGCGGCACGGCAAGCTCTGTCGTGCTACCCGACTTTGGCACGGCATGGTTTCAAACGGCGTGCTATTGCCATGCCAAACTGAATTCATAAATTATAAATACATTTTAAAAGTCAGCAAAACCAGTTTGTTATGGTTTGACGCATGTTTACAGCAAGAGCTTTTAACTCGACTTAATTAAGCTCGACGTTTGAAACCAACGTGTCAATGTCGTGCTACAGTCGAGCCAAATTGAATTTAGTTCAGCACGACTTTAGCACGGCGTTTGAAACAGGCCTTAGTCACCTATACATTCAATTTTCTGATAAATAAAAAGATGTATTGATTTGTTCAAAGGACTTTATCCTGGGTCTTGTTTTTATTGGGGAGCTAACTAGAAAACCTGACAATTTATTTGGCTTCCCTGCTCAAACATCTAACTTACTTAATTTAAAATTTTCTATTTTTTTAAACATCACAGGAGTTTGTAAAACACAACGAAATTTTATTTTTATGAAGAACTTAATAAAAGATAATATTATAAAAAAGATTATTATATTACATGTATGAGGAATGTGTTTCCCTTTTCCAAGTATGGGAGGAGGGTATGAAGAAAATTACTTCCATCTGACAGTAAGTACCTTGGACTCTTTCCAGCAAAGAGCTGAAGTTTTCCACAACTTCTCCAACCAATCTTTGAGTGTCATCTTCCTTATTTAATTAAGAAAAAAAATGTTGCAGCCCAGCTGTATACAGTGTACAACTATTGGTCACTGTACAAAATGGGCTTCCTGGCCTACACAAGTACACAGCAAGTTAATAAAAATGGCAGTCAGAATTGATAAGGAAATTAAGGTTGAAAACAGTCTCATAGTTCACATGGATGCATAACCATATTTATATTTGATGCTGAGTTTTACTATAGTTAATGCCATAACTGGTAAAAGCAATAACACACACGAGACTAAAATTAATATGATGACTCATTTGTTAAGGTTGGCAACTTCTAGAGATCAAGCTAAGTTGAAAATTATTTATTGGCAGACATATTATTATCACCTGTGTGGCAAATTTACAGTTTAATTATGAACACCTTTCTCACATTTTGAAAACCTCAACATCAAAACCACGATACTCATCAATCTTGCAACTATGGTAATATTATTAGTCTTTAACAGTACTCACTGCCATCAAAGTGCAAAGCTAAAATTAAGTACAGTAATTACCTATTAATGAAACTATTCCAACATCATTTACAACAGCAACACTTTCAGAGGTTTTGGGCACTGTGTTTTGAATAATTATTGTTCTGTTAATTGTCCTACCTTCAACCGATAAACAAGTAAATCATTTTCAATAATCCATTCCTTGACATCAAAGCTCAGAAATGTAACTGAAACATACATGTATATAACCATGATCATGCTGGCTAAAGAATAATCATCATTTTATATGGCAGAATATTTTTGTGAGTCATGCTGTATCTTGGTGAGTGTGCAACTATTATCTCTCCAATTTTTTTTCTTAACAATGCTTACATTCTTCCTTTCTTCAATAAATGCATTAAGTTTTGCTCTAGTTAAGATGATTGAATACAATATCGTTAGATATTGGAATGCATTTCTTCAAAAACTTTAAAATTGGCCCAAATGTGGACAAAATTCAAGTTGATTGTTGGTCTTAGCAGCCAGAATTTGGATGCCTAATTCTCCTAATTCTTTTGTTGAAAATGTGAGAAATTAACATAACCAAGGACGACAAAGACAACAAGGATGGTGATAGTCATGGTGATGGTGATGATGATGATGATGAAAATTGTCACTTACAGATGTATTTTATGCAGTGTGCAGTATGCAGTGATTTGTGATAAAGTGAATATGCTGTTTTTCTATAAAGGCAGCTTTATCTGTTCAGAATTTCCTGGGAAAATCAACAGCTCCTGGCCTGTACTGACCTACATGTATTTGACCCTTTAAACAGTAAGTATAAAAGAACAGGTAGAGTGACATGACAGCACAAGTGCTGCTTGGTTTGTCTGCCTGAAATGAATCTATATAATTTTCGGTTGTTTAATCCCAGAATTCAAAGGAATAATATTAATATTAATATAGCTCTTAAAGTATGCCAATCACAGGTTGAGATTTGAGTTGGCTATTGTTTAGTTGACCTACCTTTCTTCAAAAGTTCAATACAATTAGTGAGATGTTGTGATTCTTTCACAATGGAAGTGCTTCCATGTAAATGTTGATGAGATGCAGAATCCTGTGAGCAAGGAATTTGTAATAGGGTAAAAATGATTACCTCAGCCAATACAAAAAAAGAAAGGATATCTGGCACACAAAGGAAGAATAGGTCCAATTGGGGAATTGCTACTGTTCTATAATGGGAATCCAAAGGTCAGCTATGGGAATGATTGTGGGAACAAGATATCTGGATCAAGCAGTAGTTTTTTTAGTCAGTATGTTAAGGCCCTGATTAGGGCTACCACTATTTTGCAATTACATGTGCGGGCGAGCCTCATTTGTAGAGTAATTTTACAGGTTGGGAATTTACTAGGTAGTAGGAAATAAACACAGGACCAGGCATATGCATTCTACTTTTATTTGCACTGTATTCACTCCTAGCTAGCCATTGTGCCTGCTACAGCTCAGGAAATGCAGAAAATCAGCTATCAATCAAATAAATTATTGCAGTAGTGTTTCTGATCCTCTGGAATTTCAAGACAGTAGCTGTTGTTTTAAATCCTATTAGTTCTTCTCAAAGGACATAATTTTCCCCTTACTGTATGGTAAACTTACTGGAAAAAATCCAGTATATGTAGTAAGTGCAGTCCATGCAAATTGAATTGTATGCACCAATTTTTTCCCTGGAGTCTCTGTCATTCCTACACCCTTGCTCGGAACCAGGAAATGGGGGTTTAATTGACTTGTGCATCAGTATTTTGTAAAATTTCACTTCAGAATGATTTCTCCAAAAAACGCCTGCTTCCCAGGGGTCTTTTTTACAGGTCACATTCCACAGTTCGCTACTTTATCGCTTGCTAACTATCTAAAAAAACTCTGGATAATGTTCAGTACTAGGAGGCACTTTTGAGCGTGTTTATTCATCGGTGGAACGGTGACCTGTATTTTGACCTGTGGAAACATTGTCGCGGGCGCAAATGTCACCCAGTTTGGCCGCTCGGGAAACATTGTTGCGGACGCAAATCTTGCTTCTCGGACACAAAAAAATGTTTTTGAATCAGGTCAAAAACATTTTTGCTTCCCGGACGCAAATTTTGCTTGCGAAACAAATGTTTCCTAGTTAACCCACCTGAGCAGGAATCGCAGGGAAACAAATTTTCCGCAACAATGTTTCCTGGTTTAGCCAAGCCCCACAAGGGACCTTCTGCTTCGTCCCGCTACTGCGTCTGGCTATTAAAGAACTTACCTCCCTTTGGAAAATAAGTGATAGCTGCTTGTCCAAAGCACTAAGCTCCCCCCTAACAGCCTCTACTCCTTTTATCATGGCTACGTACTAGTATTTCAACTTTTTTCCACGGACTCGAGTAAACGGAACGCCAAGAAAATAGTCAATGCCGCCATGTCACAACTTAATGAGGACACGTCGTCTACCATACACAACGAAAAGGGTTCTTTCTGCTCTACCCTCAGGTGTCCCCATCATGAACAATAATATGAACACAAAAGAAAAACCTTACGAAGAACCTAGCCTTCCAAAACCCAAAAAGAAACGTTCTAAAAATTGTCTTGTGTTTTATCATCTAAAAATAGCAAAGAAGAAGCAGCTTTTCATTAGTTTTTTCGCACTGTAAGTATGTTGGTACTGTGTCCACCCCTGTAACAAAAGACTATTCCCGCCATTCTCCATGAAGACTGGAGACGTGTACAAACTTCGCAACATGGCGAGCGGACGTGAGAGAGCTACCTCAGAGAGAACATTGGTTTGTCTTTTACAAGCTCTGCAAGGCCATAGAACCACTGTTGAGCTGCGAAACGAATCTTCAGCGGAAGGACTGATTAAAAATGTCGACGGTTTTATGAATATCTCCATGTCTGACGTAAAGTTTTCAAAACAAAGTGGACAAGAAGTCCTGGATTTTCCAACAATGTTTATTCAAGGAAAGCAAATTCGGTATGTTCAAATTCCCGATTTTATTGACATGAGGAAGGCTATTGAAGAACAGTTGACAAAAATAGGGAACACAAGAAAAGCAAAAATCGAAAGACGAATGAAGAGGGGCGGTAAAACATGATACAGCGAGGAGTTTGCAGGTAATAAATATAAGCTTAGGCTTAAAATAAGACTTTTATATTTAACCTCTGAAATTCTCTTAAATCTTGCGATGTCTTTATTCATTTTCTGTACGTGACTTTTCAGGCGCGTTTACACTACAGAAAAAATGGGTCCGGACCTCATCAAAAAAGTAGTACGGACCCATAATTCTTGTAAAGCAAATACTGGAGTTTCCGCAGGGCCATAGGCGCCTATGGCCCCGCGGAAACTCCAGTATTTCTTTACAAAAGTTATGGGTCCGTACCACATTTTTTGACGGGGTCCGGACCCATTTTTTCTGTAGTGTAAATGCGCCTTTCAATTCATTTTCCAATCTTCGTCTCATTCGAAGGATTTCCACACAGCCCCTACATTAATACGGGTCAGTTCATTTTTTATCCGCACCCCCCTTAAAGATAGCTGAAATCCGAACCCTAAATTTTTTGTTGGCACCCTTTTAAAAATGAAATCCAAAGGGTTGATTTTTTGTCGGCACCTTTGAAAAAACTGTCCTACGGGTCAAAATTTTGTCGGCTTCTTTGAAGAAAAAATCCGACCCCCCCCCCCCCCCCCCACTTTGCAAAAACTTGCCATCCTTAGAGGAGTGCGGATAAAAAATGGAATGACCCTACATGCATCACTGTCATACCTACAAGTCCCTGTTCCAAATATAAACAAATAGAGTTTGAACCGTCATACCAACCCTGTTCCAGTCCTGTATTTGTAGTCACAAATTTGCATTTTGTTTTCAAATTGCAAATTGTTAAATATTTTGGGGAATGCTTTTATATGTAGGGCCTGATTACATGGCGAATTTCAGCCTGGCTTCTGAAACAAATCCTCTTAAAATCAAATTGTCAATTACATGGAGAGGGATTCAGCCTGGGGTGCAATTGAGCCCGGGCTGAAAAAAAGGATTTTCAGCCCAGGTAAACGGACCAGAAAATCTGAAAAAATCTCATGTAATAGAAACAGAATTTCAGCCTGGGCTGAATAGTGAGCTTGGACGTGCGCAGTGATTTTGTTTTCCAGGAAATAAGATGGCTGCTGCTAGTAGGAAGGAAACGCTAATATTTCAGCCCGGGCTGAAGTTAGTCAAGTAATCGCAACAAAATTTCAGCTTGGGCTGAAATTCGCCATGTAATCGGGCCCTCAAATGTTCCTCAGAAAAAATTAATGAAAATATTGTGAAGTAGCTGGCGGATTCCCGTCTGTCAGACCACTTTGCGCCAGCTACTTTTGCCCCAGAATGCAGGAAATTGCATTTGTGAGCTTGGTGCTCATAATCTGTAGCCATCTATTTGAACTCATACATCCACAATAATAACATTAATAATAATAATAATAATAACATTTATTTCTATAGCGCAAATTCAACTGTACAGTTTTCAAATGCACTTTACAATGTTAATTGGGGAGACTGTAAATCAAATAACTCTAAATTAAATTAAATGTTGGTTTTTGAGGAGAGGGGAAAACCGGAGTACCCGGAGAAAAACCTCTCGGAGCAGAGTAGAGAACCAACAAACTCAGCCCACTTATGACGCCGAGTCCGGGAATCAAACCCGGGACACATTGGTGGAAGACGAGCGCTCTCACCACTGCGCCAACCCTGCTCCCCGTACATCGACATACTACTACTGAACCGGTAATTTTGAACCTTGCTAATTCAAGCTATTTTCTCTTTCCCTTGCATCTTTGTGCTAACAGGGTTCAACTTTATCTCACTCGTTAAGTCATCAATCCTTCAACCCTTGGCCTTAGCATGTTTCAATGTTCTTTGCATGTAGCACTTGCTTCCTTCCACTGAGGCCAAACTTTGACTCATTTCATGTGGCTGTAACTCTTTAGTGCATGGACAAAATCTTCAGATATGGCTCATTCAAACCAAGTTTAACCATGGACAAGCCAATGCTGTTCACATGTGGTGTTTGTTGTACTTAATCAGCAGTTTGTCACAGATTTGTTTGGCTCTGACAAAAATCTCAACAAATTTTGTCTCCACCAAATTTTGAATTTGCTAATCACATACGCACTTAAAAACACCAAAATATTTGATAACCACAAGTGCGGGCTTCTGCTGAATGTATAGACTCTAAAAAGTGAAATCAAATTTCCTTGATTTACTTTTTTAGCCATTTTAACACCTGCAGATTGTAAAATGTGACAGTTTTGACGCTTGACAAAAATTTGTCCTGCTCTGAGGCAGGACGATGGCTCTTTTGAAGTTTGGTACAGCTTGACAAAATTTTGGTAGGATGAAAAAAAAAAATATTTTTGCAAATTATAAACAAAAATTCGACTAGTGCATACGGGCCCTAACTAGGCATGAAAGCAATAGACAAAGAGAAAATTAATAATTGAATTGGTTTTTATTAAACTATTCTGAGATCTTTCTTGATCTATAATAATAATTTAAAAGATTTTATTTATACATGTCCCTATTTTTAAGTTCGGCAAGTAACAAGTATTTCATTATCATAGCCATGGTGGGGAAGTTGGTGGTAGCTAGCTGAAAATTAACTGGTGGAAATTAGGGGAGAAGAGAATTAAAATTCTTAAAGTGGCAGAAAAAGGGGGAAAACCACAAGTTGATAAACACTGTACAGTTCAAAACCAAGCACAGAAAAGTGACATTAAATAATAACCAATGGTTTATAAAGAGGAGGGCAGAGCATGCAAATGGGAACTTAACTCCTCCCTCTCACCTCTCCTACCGGTAGTTATTCTATGCCACAACACGACACAAATGGTATTAGACAACTAGGAAAGGAAAATTTTAAGTGTTTCATGGTATTGCTGTTTCGAACTGTCAGGTTGTATTTCGAATGTACTCTGAATGTAATCTGTTCATTTAGTGGGGAAAAGTAGACTTGACAAATTCAAATTGAAAAAAATTCTCAAAATTCTAACTAGGAATAAAAGCATCTACAGGTAGCAATACTTCAATAAAAAAAAATATTTATAAAGTGATTTGAAGATGGGCCAATTACAGCAAAAATTAATTACATCCAGAATAGACCCTCTTCTCTTTCAATATTGTTATTGTTGAAGAATCATTAATATGATGCACTAAGTTGTAGTTCAGGATAACAATCAAAACTAGTACCAAACGGCAAAACATTTGGTATTCTGGGATGATATGTCGAGTGTTGCTTAATGGTTGGTAGCTCAGGCCAGTCAAACTGAAGGGTAGTGGCATGTTTTTCTCTAAACAGCCTCCTCTTCTGTGATCGTAGCTCAATGTCAATTGTTTTTGGGTCTCTCTCCAGTTTACTCCATTCCTCATAATCTAGTTGAGAATCGTTGTAGATTCCTTTCATCCTTTGCCTGATATATAATATTGAATAAAGCATTAGGATGCATAAATTTTAAATTAATTTAAATTATTAAAGTAAGTGCAGGAAACATCTCAGATTAATAGTGAACTGACTACAAGCAGAATTAATCCTCAAGCAATGAAGTTAGAATAATTCTACAATAATTATTGTAGGCGGGTAGGTAGGTAACCTTATTTAAACTTGGGTTGATTGATGGGGCTCATTAAGCCCCCAGCAGTACATGCTAGCATCCCTGAACTCTATGACATTTGTCCAGTATAGAGTTCCACATTTTTGTGTCAGTAAAAGGGGTAGATTTTAAGCCAAAGTGGGTTAAGTTTTCTTAAATGGAATAACAAGCTTTAGTATCATCCAACTAGTGGACTAATGCAAATCCTACATTTTGATTGGCTGCGCTTCATTCCCCAATAAATATTTCTTCAACTTGCATTTGCTAACTTTATTATTGCCTTTTCTGTCTGACTAGTTGGGTGATACTAAAACAACTAGGCACTTTGCCCTCAAGGGCCATGGGTCAATAGCCCATTCAGCTTCGCCTCATAGGCTATTGACCCGTACGGGTCTAATTGTTAAATATTCGTACCTCTTAAGTTTATCACATTTGGATGGATAAATAAAGCCTGGTTTTCACTAGCGACGCAAGCATAAGCGCAAGCACAAGCACAAGGCAACCTCGTTCTCAGGATCCTCTCCTTCCCATCCCCTGGGAACGAGGTTGAACACAAGAATGAAAATTTTTCCTTTTCTTGTGCTTGCGCTTGTGCTTACGTCCGTAGTGAAAACCAGACTTGACAAATAAGTGGGTTCATTCCTCTTATGTTTCTGCTTATGCTTATGCTTATGTTGCTGCTGTTTTCACTCGCGCTTGTGCTTATGTTTGTGCTTATGCTTGTGTCATTAGTGAAAACCAGGCTTAAGGCATACAATAGGAGTATTAATAGATAATATCCACAACAGTATATGTCAACATACATAGAACACATTGCTCTCATTTCCATAATGATTTAATTGTATATCACAAGAGTCATGAATAGTGTTAAATACTGACCCACTTCTCTTTCTCACACCACTGTCGATGTCATGTAGTTGCATTCTTAGCCAAGTGTTACATTCAGTCCCATGCCGTCCCAGTGGCACAAGCGGTGCAGGAGGGAGGTGCATTTCTTCCAGTTCTTTATCACTCATTGTATCCCCTGTAACACATCTCACAACTGTGCGATCCTCATTGAGTCTTGTGATTCCTTGTGATATTAGCGGATCATCCAACTTCTTTGTTATTGCCTACAAGAAAAATTTTCAGTCATTCTTCGTCAAAATCCCATTTACCAGTGATAATAATTCACCTGCACATTTTCAAAAACGTTTCAATATTCAAACGTTACTCTTGAAATATGCTCTAGGTTTTAGTGATTTCTAAAGTAATTTTGTTGACCTACACCGTATTAGTTGTGTTATTATAATTGTGGAAAGCAAGTTTGAAAATTTTAGGTACTGTTTTTGTCTTTAATGATGTTATTGTTTCACATGATCTGTCATTTTTCAAACTATTAGTACCAGAGTGAGAAAAGTCTGTCCAATGTGGCCATCATTCAGACTGGATGGAGTGCAACTAGACCCTCACCTTCAACGGAGCAGGTCTGTTTGCATTAAGAACAAGTGGATCGTATTCCTCTGGGGACATCACATCCAGAAATACAACACCCTGGGTAAAAACAACAATACGAGCATGTTACAAAGGAAGACTCAGCAGAGGGAACAACTGATAGGCAAATGGTTTTGTCTTAAATTTGTGTTTTTTAGTGACCCAGGCATTCAGTTGCATCTGTTTTTATTGATAATTGTCAAACTTTTGATGGGCAGTACATTTCCTTTCTTTGTTCTTTGGTACATTTACCACTTGACAAGGTGTTGTTACACTGTACATGTATGTTGCAAAGACATAAATGTTAAAGGATAAACACTGGAATTAAAATTACTGTTTCTGGGCACAAATATTTAAGCAATAGACAACGTTTTCCGTGTTTGCATAGCCTGATATAAACACGAGAGGGGTTGGGAGAATTAAAGACAGTTATGCAAACCCGAGACGAAGTCGAGGGTTTGCATTACCTCTCGTGTAATGTTTATATCAGGCTATGCAAACACAGGAAAAACGTTTTCTATTGCTTTTATAAAATAACTTCCTCTAAAAACTACAACGCCTCACACAACCATGTTTACATACTCTCATGCAAACAGGCCTCTCAGCCAATCAGATCGTGCATACTATCTCAGTTATTTTATAAATACTGACAGTAGTGCCAGTTCCAGGTTACATTTCACAAAAAAGATAAAATAAAAAAAGTTGTAAAGAAAATGAAGCAAAACACACATTATTTGCTTCAATTTTTTTTTACTGCTGTAGGGGTTTCAATAATTTTTCAAAAATTTGTTAAATAGCCATCAGAGCTAGCTAAAGTAAGCAGCAACCTGATTAATTTTTGTTAATCATTTTAGTGAAATCTAGTCAAAGTGGCCAGCGGTGAGAGGTCAATTCTGACAAAGTAGGCCACAGTTTTTGCCAGTTTCTGGCTTCTAATGAAACCCCTGCTGCTGGCACAGAAGAAACATGGCCAAACAGACTCTCATAGAAGTTGGCAGGAAATAGAGATGGTTGGATGCCTTCCACAACTATGCACTAGTTAATAACTACTGTACTAACTACTACCCCCCTCACCCCAAACAAAATTAATTTTCTTGAGCATTTGATCACCACTCACTTTGCTGTTGCTATAATCCAGATATTTTTTGTACATGCCCCGTTTCCTTCTGTCCAACTTTCTGTAGCTGAGGCTATTCATTTCATCATCAATTTTTTCCTAGTAAAACATTTTATAAATGAGCACTTAATATTACTATTTGATGTCAATGATTGCTCTACATGTAATGTTCTAGAAGACTGAAGACTTACTTGTACAACCTATGATTTAAAAAAAGGTTTTCAAAAAGCTGCATGGGAAAAGAGAAAATAAATTATCATGCTCTCCAGTGAGCGTCCTTGTGTTCAGTAGTATTTGTAAGTCTAGATTGCTGGCTTGTGTTTCTAGAAACTCCCAAACTACAGGATACAGGTATATCTCATCAGGGGTTAGGATGGAGATCTGAGTAAGATTTTTTTGTTTGTTTTGTTGAAAACTTTGCAATGAAATTGGCGGAAGTGGCCTTATCTCCCAACCTTATTATAGACTTGACAAATGCAGGGTAATGAAACTGATGTGTAGTTTTACCTTGACAGGACTGTAGACTCGTTCACTCCATTTCTTAAATAGCATCTGCTTCTTCTGTTTATCAAGGAATGCTTTGTCGTCAATGAATCTGTCTACATCCTGTTTATGAATGAAAGTATTTCTTTGTGCTAAATACGTTTTTGTAAATTGACAGAAGTGGCTTGTAAACAATAACAATTAACTCCTCGTGTTATTGGCTCTATACCCATTGAAAAAAATACTTGTCAAGGGCTGGGCTTTGACACTATTGCACTGTCTTCTTCGAGTACAGTGTAGGCAAAATTGATTTTCAAACCTCTTTTGACTTGGCACCAGTAATGTACACTAAGTAAGATGCCAAATGATGCCCACTGTGATGTTGCCATGGCAACAGTCCATGTTGCAGGCCTGGTTTGCCAAGAATCAAATGTCTCCATTTTTTGACCAGTGACCTATGGTCCTACTTGAAACACACATTATGCCACAGGTGTCCCAAGTGTACATTATGAGGGAAGGGTTTCCTTAATGCATAAAGGTAATGCAAGCTGGTATTGTGTTACAAGCGACCATTGAAAATTTAAGGTGTTGTATGAGAAATAAAATATTGATGTTTACAAATGTAAAAGATAATTTTGAGAGAGGTAACATTTCTCATTCACTCACTTCAAGAAATCCATTTATTTATCTTATGTAGCTCATTGAATGTCAAATACCGGTATATACGGTGGTGAAATTACCTTGACCAAAAGGTGTACAAATTTGTCAATATATATTATTAACAAACTAGC
>OX419338.1:727500-760000 GCA_948470475.1 Galaxea fascicularis | reverse complement strand
CATCGATTATCCATATCAATCAATAATTGAGAGCTAGGTGTGTATTCGTTCGTGTCTTACACTGTTTTCAGTTAAATATTTATATAATCTCAAACACTACTGGGGTTTAAAGAAAAAACCATACGCTCTGCATACACTGTAGATGCTGGCAGAAATCTGAATTTGGTTTGAATGCCAATGGTTGGCAATCAATGAAGTTAGCGACAACTTTTGTGTGATTATCGATTGGCCATCGATTGACCAATGCCAATCGATGCTAATTAACAATAATTAACTGATTGTTATCGATTGATCAATTGATTTTCCAATCATCAATTTCCATCAACTGTAAGGCCCTAGTTATACCATGTCAATCACAATCAGTTTGATGCGATAGGAAAGTTGGGTGTAATAGACCGATGACAACAGTTTTCATGCAAACCTCGGATTACCTTCAAACATCACTATAACTATGAATAAACAGTACATGTATGTGTGATTTATTATTTTGACTGGCGTTATAGTTGTTCCCAAGGCAGCTACAGGAAGGGGAGACTCCCCTATAAGAATGATGGGGTTAATATACAGAAAATTTTGAAAACAACCCTAAAAGGTACCAGAATCATAATTTTAACTCCTAAGAGGTAACAAATACTTTTGCAGTTTACGTCATCATAGATTTTCAGATCAATAATCTTCAGGGTCCCTAAAAGGTAGTGCAACGGCTCTGCCAGCGGTCATTTTAGGCTTAAGCACCCTAAGCAACACCAATCCACAAAATAATGTTTTCCCCTAAAAGGTTTGACAAGCACCCCAGTCATTTTCATGAGGGAGTTCCCCCCTCAGGGAAGGGATTTGTTGCAGAGTGGTGATGACTTAACTGAGGAAAACAAACTCTGAATTCCCCAAACAATTGAATTTAAATATTTTCCCTTCTTCCATCTAGTTCTGAGGCTCAGTCACTGAGCTACCAGAGACTTGTGCATGGGAGTGCATCATATGACACTCAAAAAATATGAACCCGGTACATGTAAAATAGTTTTTCAGACCCAAAATATTTTTGTTGGTTTGAGAAATGCATTCTTAACTAGGAGAGAGTAGAAAAACTCCTATGGTGCTTGCGTGGGATTATGAAGCAGTACATGTGTGTGGTGAATGCCACTTAGAATAAACATACAAAAACAGGTTTGTCTTCACCTTTCCCATAAATGTTGATGATTTATTTTAACCTTTTCAGCCCTCTTTGGACAATATCCATGCATTAGTTCATTCATTTACAAACAGTTCACAAGCCAGGAGAGAGGGTCTCAAGTTCCAGGACATAGTTTATGAATGTGTGAGAGCTGACAGATTCTCTGTCTATGCCAAGAAAGTAAGTTCCACATTCAAAGAGTCAGTGGATTAATACTGGTACATGTAAGTCACATTAATTTACAGCTGAAAGTGTGTGATTCACATATAGATAGATTCATTCTCAGACCCATCACAAATGAAAAATATTTACAAGTTAATTACAAGTAAATTGCCTGTCACATTAGATTGGACACCAAAACTAAGAATTTCAGTCAGTAAGATTTTAAAATTTAAGATGAAACATCACTTAAAAATACATGTACAAATTTTTAAAATTAGAGAAAATCAACGATTCCTGACAATGATTTTCTTCCCAGTACTTTCCATGCTCAGCAGGACATAATTTTAAGAAAGTCTTCCAAAGTATTTTCGCCATAAACTGTCATGTCGTCACAAAAATTGCAATGTGTGATCCCAGAAAATATCCATACTTCCCCCACAGAAGGTTTTTTTGGTTTGCACTCCCCTCCCCAACACCCCCCACCCCCACCCCACCCCACCCTACTCCCTTGGACTTTCCATTGACCCTCCATGGAAGAGGTACTATATGGATATTTTCTGGAGCTGCAGAGTGCTATATATATATCTTATTAACCAAGTGCAAGGGCCGTACTGGGAGAATGTCAGCCCGAGGTCTTGACAGTATGGACCGAGCACAGCAAGGTCCGTACAAAAAAGACCGAGGGCCAATATTCTCCCAGTACGGTCCCGAGCAAGCTTGGTTAATAAGAGATTTATTACACGACTGAAGACAACGCGGAAAAAATGCAGGATCATTTTGGACAATACCCAGTCCAATACTTAGAGAATATCGGATTGGCAATAGAGCAATCTTATTGGTCGATTTCAGTTATTGGCCCTCTGACTGTCTAAGTTGTGTAATAAGAATATTTATTGCAGCTGTTAAGTGCACTTCACACTCAACTGTGGGAAGAAAAGAACAGGAAAATAGTAATGACTTGTGAGCTTAAAAGGTATAATATTTTTTTCCTTCAAACTCTATGCAGGATAACAGTGGAATAATTGTGGTGCGGACAGCTACTTTATTGCTAGTGGCCACTTACACCCCTGAAATGAGTCCAAGTATTTGTGTTGAGGCTGTCGAGAAGTTGGGTCAGTTCATGATGTACTACTATTACATTTTAATAACCTGCGATCAGGCTCTATTTTCGTTTCAATGCCAGTAAACCTTTCCTGCAGAAAAAAGGGAAAAGAATCATAACATAGAGTCCAGAACAAACTTGTCGGAAGGCCTCAACTTACTTGATCGTGTGATGAAGACCATTCTTTGAATTTTCTAAGCGAACCTAGTACTTGCAACAAGAAGAAAACTAATAAAATCTTCCCTCTCACTAATTTAACTACCTAAGATCAACTTTAGATTACTCATTAATTGACTGTAATAGCGGCTCAGTCAGGAAGAGCCTCGCAAACATGCATCTTAGAGACTTCCAGTTATTGAATCAGCCAATCAGATTTTGTCCAAATTCTTGACAAAGACACAGGGTCCTGTGAGACTTTTGTATCGGGCAGAATTGTGGTGAGCGCTGACGTAAGAGCAGTGGCACAATATTGGACCTGATCGCAGGTAAATATTTGAATATATTGCAATTGTTTAGAAGTGACAAATCTGGCTGGTAGTGGCTGTACTTGCACAGATTAACTACTCTCCTGAGTACTTTCCCTGCTGTTAAGAATGTTTAGTTTTCAAGCAGGTTTTTATAATTATAGGGTACAGATATCAGAGTTTGATGTAGTAAAGGGTCTTTTTTTTGCAGGGGGCGGGGGATACTAGATAAGCACATGTGTATGTAGAAAAATTTAGTCTGGCATACTGACTGTTGAAAAAGACTAAATAAACTGCTAATTCTTATGTAGTGTTTAAAAAACGAGCATCATTTTATCGGGTTTAAAACCACGAGGTGTAGCTGAGTGTTTTTATACCTGATATAAGACATATGGAGTGTTTTGAACAGCTTCATAAACTTTTGTGGTAGATCTATTCATTTGTAGAATTATAGTACACTCAACAAAATTACTCAATTCTGATTGGTCGAGAGCAGTACAATAATAATCCCAAATAATACTCCACAGTAGTATCTATAAAGTTTCCATGACAACGGCACCTAAGTTCGTAATTTTGTTGAATGTACTATGAATAAAAAATTGCACTCGCCTAAAGGCTCGTGAGAACTTTCAAAATCAGTCCTACCTATTAATCCCAAATTGTACTCAAGGTCGTGCGATTTTCTATACTAATCATTGGGCTTATTATTATTTTTCCAGATAGAATCAGTTGTAAAATTTAGCCATGTCTATATCAGATAAAAAGACACTCATTTAACATTAATTTCTTCTGTATTTCATTTATGAAAGCCAATTAACATTTCTGGAAAGGTGTTGAATGAGGTTGGAAAATGCTGCCAACTTGACAATAATAATTATTATTTTTGTGTAATATAGGGCAAGAATTTAACCATCTCTGCAGCACATCTACATCTAAAATATACAGGATGAAAACTCTATGGGCTCATGTATTTTTTAATTTTATATGCAAGAGAATATAGACTAGCCAAAAAATACAGACAAGCCCTCAGATAAATTTCATTTGTACTCTTACTGCTGGATTATCATCATGGGGATGATGAATTGCACACAGGCTTTCCCATTATTTTGGTCTGCTACATGAATGTTTGTCTCAAAGTTAATTTGATAATTTCTGGTTCTAACTAAAGATATCACTTCTAAGTAATATGTCATCAGTGTTTGTTTTACTTATTTTGCAGCTGACTATTTCAGAGAGAAAGGAAAGTGATATTTCAACCACCAGCAAACTATGGCATTATTTGAATATGTGGCCACAAAGTTAACATACAGGTACCAGTACTTTGAAAGCCATGGAGTTCAGCTAAGATGTTTAACAAATGATGAGGCCATGCAGTCGTCAGAACCTTTGTTTGGTGTAAAATGGCAGTGCATGTTTATTGTGTGCACATAGGCTTTTCTGGGGGAGCTCTGACAGAATCTTTTAATCAGAAAGCTTTTCTAATGAAAGGGCCGGATCACTGTAAATTTTAATGAACTCAAAAGACCATCCTTTCTTGATGTAAAACAGTAACCAATTACTGCATTTATATGTCATGTAATAAAATATTAAGAGTGTAATTATGTTAATCATTTGTAGTGTAAAAATAAAATATTAAGAGTGTAATTATGTTAATCATTTGTCAATTTGTTAATCATAAAATAAAAGTCTTTTGAGAGGCACAGACATCTTGGCCAAGAATCCAACATAGTTTTTATTTTAATCTACTTCTTTACAGTTTACATATACAGTACTCAATACTGAAATTACTTTGAATAAGCTAACACAGTAGACAAATCAAATTATCTCAGTTTACCATAAAATTTTCGTTGAATGCAAACTTAATATTTTGGTTTATTTTTGTAACAAGCATTTAATTTTAATAGTCAGTAAGCTTTAATTCTGTATCCCACACTGAAAATCAATAATACATTGTACATGCAAAAAATGTCAGCTCTGGGCCAAAACATTGTACAGTCATGCAAAAAATGTCAGCTCTGGGCCAATACATTGTACATGCAAAAAATGTCCGCTCTGGGCCAATCCCCAGCCATGTATAATTTTAAGAAATTTGGTTAGTGAGCAAGTGCATCACTATATAATTCAGCAATTCTGAAATAATCAAGGCATGATATTGTAGTCGGGTGGCTGTTTTACTCCCAGCCTTTCATTGCTTCATTGTGTGGTTCAGAAAATATCCATACCCCCCTTGGAAGATTGTTTGGTTTTCATTGGTTTGCATCCCATCCCCCGCCCCTACCCTCCCCCTCCCCCTCACCACTTTGCATTGGTTTACACCCCCTCCTCTCTTGGAATTTCTATTGAACTTCCAAGGGGAAGTATGGATATCAATTTTTCTGGAACTGTACATTCACTACAGCTGTTGTTTTCAGAGAAAATGCACAAGAACATATTTTGAGGCAAAGCTTTTACAATCATTGCACTTTATTAATTTTCTCACACCCTAAAACACTTCAAAGTGGACAGAAAGTTAGATATGTGAAAAAAGAAGTTTAAAAACATTTGTGGCACCTGAAAATATCCACAACCACATTTGCACCCCCCACCATTCCTCCAGAAATTCCAATTAGCTATAAACTTTTATTTGAACACTTTTGCATTTGCCACCCCCTCCCCCTTGGAACTTACACTGACCTTCCGTGGGGGAGTAAGGAAATTTTCTAGAACAGCACAATCCTTGGAAATAATACACATGGGTACTACAGTCAAAGATCAAGCCTGGATACATATTCCTTCATAATGTCCAGCATTCAACTTAACCACCCAACAAATGCTAAATGGCAACTATCTAATTCATCAAATTACATTAATGCAAGCACCAGCAAACAAACCTGTCATCATTTTGAAAGGTTAACTGCAAAAATACTGTATTGTATTTTGAAAATACACACTATTGATACATGTAGGGTTGAAAACTGTCATACTATCACACAATACACGAGTTACCCCGTAGCTACCTACCTACCTTTAGTTAACAATACACTGGTAAAAGGTCCCTAAGCAAAGCAAATAATTTATTTAATGTCCAACTCACTGATGTAATTGCAGGTTACAAGCTGTGATAACTTTTGTTCCTTGTTTGCCACCATTTGTAAGCAAAAACAAAAATCACCACCAATACAGCTCCTAAAACAATACCACCGAAAAATGAGGCACCATCAAATCTTCGACCACTTGATGTAGAAGTTGGAGTGATGGGAGCCTTTGTACTTGTAGTTCCTGGTTGTGTTGGACTGCTGGTTGGCAGAGTTGTTGACGTCGCTGGAGTTGCTGTTATTGTGATAGGGACAGGTGTAATAGTTTGATTTGAAGGTGAGGTGGAGGATGATTTCACAGTTGAGGTTCCAGTAATTGTACTATCTGCAAAACAAACTCCTGCAAAACAAAATTTAAAAAAAATGACATGATTAGAAGGCACCAGTCTGAAGCCTCAAAATATTTGGGTATCTTGGGGATTTGATAAACTCTGGGTGTACACTACAGTAGCCTTGAATGTAATTGTGATTTTGCCTACTCCTTGGTAGTCTCCTACACAGACCCTCTTTTGGCTCGCCACACAATCTTTCCTCTTGCATGACAAGCCTAAGCCAAAAGAAGGTCTGCGTAGGAGGCTAACTCGCGGAGTACTGAAAAAATTTAACAAGGTGCGCAGTTCAGAAGAATCAGAGTCAATACTGTGCATTTATATTTGCCAAAAAACAAGATCACTGTGCTTCTGAGCCGTGGCAATCACATGGCTCAGTCAGCATTTTGCTGATGATGTTTGACATGGTCTTGTAGTTAATTATACCACCCCCCCCCCCCCCCCCCTTTTTCAGCAAATTGCAGTTTCTAGTATGTGAAATGTGATCGACCTCTCCATGTTGTGTGCCTGACTGCACTGAAAACGTCGATCTGAGGCCTGGTCTCACATGAATTTTCTCAAACTACTCTCTTAACATCAGGAAACAATCAATAGAGCACCCATTTTTATTTCAAACATCCCCAACAATATTCATTAGTAACATATAAACCCCTCTTACTGCTCTGTAATTGATATTTCTTGATAAATATGGTTCTGGTTGCAAGAATTCTTTGGACAAGAAAGATACTTTAATTTTATTTATAGTTTGTTGATCATTCTCTTTCTCCCGACCTGTACGTCTTATCACACTAGAGTAACTGCAAGAAGAAATTTGATACTCGTTATCATGGTTATCACTGTTTCAGAAATTTGTCAGTGATACTGTGCCTTACATTTTTCACAAAAATTATAGCTGACTGTAAAATCGATGGTCACTTTTTTATTGTCATCAATTATCAGAAAAGTGGCCTTTTTTTTTTTCAAATTTTCAACATTTTTTAACAAGTCTGTCAAATCTGTGATGGGCAGAATAAACTTCTTGAAATATTTAGTGAGATTTCTCATGTTACTTGTATCCATAGGTTTAGCTTCGATTCTTTTGCAAGACCCACAAAAACTCCAGACGATGTCTCCAGAAATCTCCATTTACACTTACATAAATGTATGAGTCCTTTCTGAGGGGTACAGTTGTCTCTCAATCAGAAATGGATTTTTTATTCGTTGTAGTTTCCAAGCATGCTTATTCAGGTCTTCGGCAATAATTTGAATTGTCATGAACGTTATATTACGAGATATTGGCGAACTATATAGCACTCTGCAATAAAAAACGCTGAAAAAAGAAACGTCCTGCAATTGATTTTCGTTCCGCTATGAAATCTGTCATAGCCCTTCCGCATACCCGTTTCGCTTTGCACGAGCTTAATTAGAAATTCAAAATGCAACAACATTGCTTTCGTACCTGTTAAAAACATACAATACACAACTAGCAACAACCCCAAGTAACTCATCTGACTTTGCTTTTCACTAATGATCGCCATTCTTAGTCCTAGATCGTTGATTTCTCTTTTCTTGTCGTCTATTGTACACCGTTATGGCGCTGGACTCTCCACGATCGTCGAAGGCAAACTGCGAAAGTTCAAGTGATGCGGGGTGAGGGGTAGGGGAACAAATCGTCCATAATTAAGCATGTGCTGCCACTAAAATATTGTTATTAATAAGTGATAATTTCTCAAACCTCCAATAGCAATCCTCAGTTTTTTTTGTTTTGTTGACTTCCCTTTTCCTCTCTCGCAAGTATGCAACAACAAAATGTCAAGGATTACTCCTCCCTAGAGGGGCTAAATCGTCGTGCCACGTACGCCATTGTAAGGCGGGAGAAAGCAACCCTGTTAGAGGCCGCTGAACAAGTCTTCCTCGGACCTTTCAATCAAATTGCACGCTCGATCACGCTCAGCCACACCGAGATAAAAGCCTCAGTACTCATAAATTTTCACCATTTCATTATTTTTGTTCTTCACTAAAATTCCCATGAGTAAAACCGACAGGTGCCCTGAGCTCCGTGGTGTGAGAGTACCGTGTCACGCAATGTAAACAAGATGGCTGCAAATTATGAGGATTTGTATGGGAATCCCGGTAATCGGTTCTAGTTGATAGATATACGAAAAACGTCTCAATAAAAAAGCTTTCCTTTACACCCAAGGTGTATTGCTTGCTATCTGTATGGTTATTTTACCGATCTATCGTGACTTGAGCGATTTATCTTTCTTTTGAGAGTAGAAACATGTAAATTAGCACATAAATCGCTCAAATCGCGATAGATCGGCAAAATAACCACACAGATAGCAAGAAAAGCACCTTGGTTGTAAAGTAAGACTTTTTTCTGAGAGGTTTTTCGAAGTCTATCGACTAGAACCGATTGCTGAGATTCCCATACAAATCCTTATAATTTGCAGCCATCTTGTTTATATTGCGTGACACGGTACTCTAACACTCACACCAAGAACTTGGGGCACCTGTGGTAAACCATGGATTAAAATTGGATATGAGAGATGGGTAACAAAGGGATTCCACTTCCCATTTTAACCATGCCAGTTCCCTGTATTCTCAGTTTTGTAGTATTTGGTGCAGGACATGTGGAGTAGTATATAGAATGAGTCCATAGGGAGTATTGACACCTTTCAAAGTTGGCATGTGGGTACCTCTAACTGGACATGAGAGAGGGGAACTTGTACTATACCATATATGCCAACTCTCCCAGATACAGAGGGAATTTTGAACTGTTGATAAATTATATGTAAATAGTGCAGAACAATAAAAAAAATTGAAAAAATCTGAATCTGGTATATTTCAAAACATTTTACCTCTCAATATTTTAAATCAAAGTCCCTTTCTATGAGGAGAAAATTTAAACACTCATGCATCTTTTAGAATATTGCATAAGAAAACTGACATCAAGTTCAAGAAAAGTTCAATTTAAATGGCAGTTCTTTTTAATTAACAGCTTGCTTTCCACAGGTCCCAAGTACTGCTCACTGTACTGCTGGCCCCAGTTGTTCAAAGGCTGGATAGCACTATCCACTGGATAAATATCTATCCAGTGGATAAATATCTATCCACTGGATAAATATCTATCCAGTGGATAGTGCAATTAGCTTTCCCAATACTTATCCACTGGATAGTAATTTATCTGCTGGATAGCGCTATCCAACGTTTGAACAACCGGGGCCAGATCTATAAACCTGTTAAACACCATGCATTACCCCAAATCAAATCAAATTTATTGAAAGCACATTTATCTAAAAAGTAACAAAAGATCCCAGGGGGGGGGGTTACTTTAAAAAAAAAATGGGTGGGGGTGTGCAGCATGCTTCCTGAAACCCTTACCCTATTTCAGACCTAAATCTGTGATTTTTCCTACCCTATATCAGACCTGATCCAAAATTTGATACCTTATTTCAGACCTGCCTTATAATCAGTTCCCTAGGTCAGACCAATGTTAAAGGCAATGTTTATATGCTTTTACTAAGTAGGATACAAAACTGTACAAAGTTTCAAGCTTAAAATTCCACACTATAAAGCAGGTTTAAAAACAGTCATTCAGGATTGAGGTTAGAGTTAATATAAGGGATGTCCTTTAGCTTGTCTATAAATTCTCAACACAGTGGCCTGTACTAATATGACCTGTAGAACATGTAAACTGGAGAAACCTACAATTTAAAGTGTTCCCTTAGGCCCGGTTCAAACATTGAACTCCACATGTGCCGAATCTAATGCAAATGAAAAAAATCTATTGTTTTCCCTGATTTGCATTAGATTTGGCACATGTGAAGTTCGACATTTGAACCAGGCCTTAACTATGAACATTTGCTGGCCACCTTCATCAGTAGAAATAAAAGATGACCAAAAGTAACATTATCAAAACTTGTATTACAACCTCAAAGGGGACCACAATGCAAGGCCAGGCTATTTTCAGCATTCTGGCATCAATAGTTGATCACTGCAATCTGATGAAATACAACATACCAAGAGAAAAGGCAGAGTTAAAAGTATTGCCTGCTCTTGCTTCCTTAAAGGAGCACTGTCACCAGGATTTTTGCTGTTTTTGGTTCAATTCTGCCAAAATTACTGCCATTCACCGGCTGTTATCATACAAAAAATGCTCTTACAGAATCAGCAAGATGAATTTTAATGACATTTTAGCAGGGAGAGCTAACCATAATTTTTTTTTTTGTGATTTTTCAAAGCATAGCTTGAAATTTTGAAAAAATTGGCAAGTTTTTTCAAATTTCAATCCATTTCCATCCTTGTCATCTTTACTTCTTTATCTCTACAGGTGTTTAGAGTGTCAATGCAGTACTACAGTCTTTGGCAGCAAAACTAGACTATTATTTTAAGGTTTCCACCAATGCGTTGGCAGTTTTAAGCGTTTTAAAGTGATAGTACAATAGCATGACAATGCCCCTTAAAGACATTAGGCAGCATCACAGACCACAAACCTGAGCACTGCACAGAAGGAAAATAATGCATTTCTGATGTTACAAATCCAAGTTTGTTATCCTGCATAAAACAAGTGTGATTGTAAAGTGGCATGCCAGTCATAATAAATTAACTGTCACGATGAACAAATCAGAAACACAGTTGAAGAACGATTTTTGAGACGACAATAAATTACAGATGGGAATTAATGTTGATATATTTCTTAACTGGATGAATACAAGTGATATCCCTAATCAATGTAAAAAAAGGGTGGTAACCTCTCCTAATTCACTAACTTCAGCTCATGCAGAAGCTGTAAAATATCCTCAAGATGTGTATCTAAATTTCATGAAAAATATTCTTTTGTTTTGCAATATTGACAATATTAGTATCACTGACAAAGTCAACAGACGTTGGCAGACATGGTGAAATATGAGTTTATGTCAACCTACAGATGTAGCTTCTTGAACAATAGTTTCTTTTGTTTCATGTTAAATAAACATTACTCAAATGACACATCTGCTGACAGGTCAGTCAGAACGAGCAAATGCGCGTTGTAAACATTCTCCATGGGAAGGTGCTTGCTCTGGGGCAACTAGTCTGAAGTTGTTGCTTTGAATTGTAGCCTTTCTCTTTAGCTATATCTAACGAGTGATTGGGGATTTGCATGCTAAATAAAACCACAAGTTATTAAAGCTAAACGACCAAATTAATAATTCTTGTATAAAATGGAAAACAAAGCAACCAAACACAGACGTTTGTAGTGTAATTTATTATAGCCGATGGTAAACTTTACAGCAAGCAATTGCTTCTTAATTTTTAATGAAATATCACAATCAAACTTTGACAGTTGTATGGAAATGTATCGTGACACGGAGAATTTGATCTTCAATTTTGCTTCCCTTCAATGGCTTCTCTTGAAGTTGTTACTATCAAGGAAAGAATTTCGAGGAATTCAAACCATGACGTCTACAGCCTTAAAAGAACAATGTATAACAAAACTGAAATACGGCTGTCAAGACAATATTTTAGCACTAACCTTGCAAAACCAGCAAACACTATACAGCTATGCTAGGTATTCAAGCTTGGTTTCCATAAGTGCATCAAACGTTCATCCAAGTTTAAATTCAAGATTTATTTTCCCATAGAATTTAGAAAAATTGTACTTTTTACCGTAACAAAGTTAAGTATTTCGTTACTACATGTATATACCTTTCAAGCCAATCGCCAAGTCCTGCAAAAGGCGGGAGGCACAGGACAGGACAACACAGACGTACAAACACAATGTATACAAACGAACACAGACAAAACTACAGAATATTTCGTTTTTGGTATCTTCCTAACCAAGTGAAAAATAAAATAGATACTTGATGGAATCTTTAAGCCCATATAATATTAATAATACTACCTACCAGAGAAAACTGAAGTCTACTGGATATATTGGTCGCAATTCAAATCATAAACTTGTTGATATCGAACGATTTTAACACGTGTACTGTTCTTTTGTACGCCACGCACAAGTTCAATCACACCAAATTCGAATTATTAGGCAGGCTCTGCAAAAGTTACAGCACAAATTGAAACTTCCACAAAACCTTTATTAATTACCGGTAAACTCAGTAAGAGGCAATGGTCCACTGAGTTTGAATCAAGAGGAATGCTTCTTTTTCATGTGCTGTAGTGGATTCGGAACTTTCATCGAGCGAGCCCAAGCATCCACGATGACTTCGTCTGAGGGGCATGTTCTCTTGAAAGCTTGCACGTTGATATCATGCTCAGCGTCTTCTTGATCTTTGCCATAAGCTGTATTCATGTAGCCGTGAATCGCGTCGAATTCTTCCGGAATTTCGAAATCTTTAAACGCTTTAGCAACGACCTTAATGTGCAACAGCTTGGGTAGTAAAATGCAATCGGGAATACACAATGAATCACCGCCAAGAAATCTCCCCGGCATGTCTTCTGATCGTAAGAACGCATCCAGAGTTTTTAGTTCTTCCTTCAAGTTTCCCTTAAGCCTATCATCAGTGCCTGGATCTGTGTTTTTTGCAAGCTGACAGAACTTGTGATAAACTGCACTCCCAGCGCCTTTGAACACCAACTCATTCACTTCTTTCTTGTCGCTTCGTAGAGGACACTCCAGTTTTTCGAGAAAGTTTTCGATGTCCTTGGGATCCTCCATCACGTCGTTATCCAATAACTGCAATGCCGGTAACTTTTTCATGGTTCTACTCTTAATCGCATCCACGAGACTGATGTTAACAGCTATATCTTTTAGGACGCACATCATCATAAACCTTTGAGCAAATACGTCCGCGCCGAAATCAGAGTCGTTGATGGTCGAGGCCTGTTGAATAGTTCAAAGAAAATGGTCAGTTAATCGCCACTTACTTCATGCAAAACATCACAACTATTAACATAAATAAACGTATAATACCTTTACATACAGGGTCAGGCCCGCTTCTTCGGCCATTTTGCAGAAGATGACAATAAAGCGCCAAAATATGCAACCACCAAATACAATACAACTGCTCACAGAAAAGTTCTGCTCCAAGTCGCACCCATTCTCGTACCCAGTCCATCATCAGTCGTGTTGTGAGCCAGGAGGAAGGGGAGGGAAAGAAAAATGCATGTAAAAAATGGGCTTATCCTCGGTGTAAAAACCTGTGAAGCTCACGAGTGACGTAAAACAAAGACAACAAAACACTATAAACAATAGCGTACAGCAAAACAATACCTCATAAAACAAAGAAAACCTCGTCAGGTTTTTACACCGAGGCTGACTCAAAAAATGGTGCTACCGTTAGTAACTGAGAAGAAAGTAATTTTATTTAACCTCATATCGCATATGAACGAAAGCTCGTTTAAATGCAAATGTGACATAAAAATTACAATTTACATAAAAATTACAATTTACATAATCTACATATATAGATAATGAATAAGAAATAAGAAATAAAAATGCGGTTAAAATAACCGATCGCAGATAGAAATAATAGGTAATCAGGCTGTCTATTTACAAAACATACGGTTGCAGTCGTACGATGATGACAACTGTAACTTTTGTAAGTTTTTTGCTGAATATAAAAAAAAAAGCTTCCGACGCTCTTATTTCGTCTGGTAGATTGTTCCATTGTTAGCCAGGCTGATACATGAAAGAATGCCGCATATAAGATGAGGTTGGTCTTGTCTGTAATGAACGGAACGGAATAAATGATACTTCTTTTGAAAACGCAACTCCTTTAATCGTCGAAACTGTCACTGGCCTTAACAAGACTAATAACACTCGAAACCTATCTCGAAAACCTATCTCGGAAAAACTATATGCTCGTCTACTTTGCGCGGTAAAATAACTCTGAACATGTGACCAAAAGTCACGGCTCAATGATTCTCACATGGTCGTCTTGGAACAACAACCGTAGGTTGTAACCGTTGCTTCGCAAGATAAACATTTCCCGAATGTAGATCAGTGCCTGGTCATAAATACTGTTATATACAAGTATAAGTGCTTGCTCTATGCGTCGTGCTATTTTCAGTAACTCTTCGTAATCAGTCAGTTTAGAGTGATTAAGAAGAGTCCTTAGAGCGAATGCGTTGGTTGATTCTAATTTTGCAGACGGACCTTTACTTAGACCAATGAACAGTGGTGATGCGTACTCGAAGTGAGGCAGAATGAAGGCATTCGACTCCACGTAATTTCTTTTCATACTTTAACAAATCCACGTACAAGTTCTTCAATTTTTTATTGCACAGTGGACGACAAGGGAAGTACAGGCAAGATATAGAGCTGATCCATAGTCCACAATTGTACAGCTAGATTCAGTCACCGATATATCACTTATAAACATTTATCAGGAAATTTTCATCTTCAGGAAAACATATCAAAAGGGAGAGATAACAGCCGACTAATTTTCGTAAATGTGTGCAGTTAATAACTCAGAACAATATATTTATTTGTAGATAACAATCCTGATGACAGCTGATAAATAATAATCGTCTGCCCTCCTGCGTCTGACGTACTTACATGAGCCGATGCACACCCCAACACGTCATTCTGTGCCTTAATCTCATACCCAGATCTCCCAAGGCCAAGAAAAAGGGAGATCTGGTAAAGTTCGAATTTCGAGCATGCTCAGTAGCAGAGAGGCCCGATATATGGGCTTTGCTATAACTGCGTATGTTCGTCTTTAAGGTAATTCCCTTGAAAAGGATGTACTACCCAGATTTTTTCAAACTTGGTACAATTGATAGCCATGCATAGGACATTGAAAAAATGCAATAAAAAGACGGGGTCACCGTGCTTGCTGAGTTGCGCGAGAAATGTTCGAAACTTTATCAACCGGAAAAATTATTGTTACAGTGCAAAAACTATGAATATTACTGAAACCAAGGGCCTATTCATCTTTCTGGGCTCCAAATGCAGAGTTTACGTCATTTATACGCAAATTCTACAACTTCTACCACCCAACATTTTTCTTCTCGAAATATGTTTTTCCTGTACCAATTGCGAACAAATGACACTAATAAAAATGTTTGCTCACCGAGCTCGCTTGGGAGAAAATCGCCATTTACCTATTTCTAGAAGATCAGTCCTTCAGAAAACCTGCAGTGCTTTGAACACCCACGCGCTCGTGCGCGCGCTGCTGACGCAAGAAATTATTATTTATGTAAAGAGGGGGGAGGAAAAAATATTTTGATAGATGAAAATTTTAGCCAGGCCCTCCCTCCTCCGGTCTAAAAATGGCAAGTAGCCCTCCCCTCTTAATTCAATATTTCATTGACGACCCCCCCCCCCATTTTTTCACTTATGATGTTATTTCCGTATTTTTTCGTATTTGCGTGGTTGTTGGAAAAGTGCTGGTTCTATAAACTAGTGTTTTGTTGCAGTACATGCAGTATAGGAAGAATATTCCTTTCCGGCATTGGAAAAGTTATATACCTTCTAAAGTTGCTATCACAAAATTTGCAATCAAGGTGCCACTTTTCAGATGTTGGACACTCTGGAAGATCAATATTTTTTCCAATATATTTTCCAAGGTAGACAGCAATATTTTTTGAGTTATGTTATTCATGTTTTATTACTTCATGGGCTATTGAACCAATAAATATTTTGTTAATTTTGATAATAAATGCAGTCAAAATTAAAGACTGAAACAGGCTGATCTGGATTTGTCTTTTATTAAAGTGTGAATTAATATTAAAGCAATGAATTTTATGACAATATTTTTCTAACTGGGTTGTCCATCTTCACCACCTGGATCTTTGAAATTAATTTATTTCGTAAAAGTCATCCCATTTGCAAACGCACAGACGGGACCCCCTGCAAAACCTGAAAAATGATGACTTCCCCCTATTAATTGTTTAAAAAAAATTAGCCCCCCCCTCTAGCCAGTCTAAAACAGCATTGTCCCCCCTTCTTTTTTCCCACCCCTCCTCTACATAAATAATGCCGGTCCCTAAGGATGCGCAATACAATTCAGGGTAATTACCTTAATCCTCTGACTCCTGCGTGTTTTGCGTGTATTTGCATAAATCAAGTTTGGTCACGATCAGCAAAAATAATTACAACTCGCAGTGGATAATAAGGAATAATTGTACGCTTTTTGAATGAAGTTCTTCTTAAACGCTAACACCTAAGGAAACATCTACTCATATCAAAGGCTTTGGTTGCCTGGAACGACTTCAGAATACCCCTCAAGCATGTTAAGGCATGGCTCAAGCCTCATTTGCATAAAATCTGAAAAACAGTAATTACTCTGTCAGAATTTCGTTTAATCGTTGCAGAATTGGCAGGCTAACCAATGTCGACGACCTTAATATTCTAAGACCAATAAAATTTGATAAAATGGGTCACGTGACTATAATTAATTGTTTTAGTTTTTGAAAAAACAACTGAAAATGGGCCGCCGAGATGACATACAATCACTGTCAAATTTAGTATTTTTACAATCGTGCTAATGGCCCCTACAAGAATCTGTCCTGAATGGCCGACTAAAATATTAAGCTAAGAAGTTATTACGTAAAAAAGGTCACGTGACCTTCTATCTTTCCATATATAGCCTTATATAATTGAGGAGTTCATCCATTCAGGACAGAAATAGTTGCCTTAGAAAGTGGTTAAAACTTTCGTATGGTTAGTTTTTCGTGATACCTCCCTATCCTTGGCCCATTTTAGAATTCATCTTAAGCAGGCTTGTGACGTCACAAGTCACGTGAACACCATAAAGACACCTTAAGAAATTTAAGGATACCAAATCTTGTTTGGGGTAAGTTTCTGGCTCCCCCTGGGATAAAAACAACGTTGCTTTAGATCAAAAACGTTTTTTTCTTTCTGGTGGTCTGTACTGGAAATGAGCCATGCCTTAACATGCTTGAGCCGGCCACGATTGCGTTACATTAATCTCTTGCTCCCGTAGTCCCGCAGTCATGATGTTAATCATTAAACCCCGCAGGTGTACTCCCAAAGTCCAAAAAAGAAAAGAAAAAGAAATATTACTTGAGTATACAACTAGTGCTTCCGCAGTCGAAACAAAGGGTATATTAGGTGAGTATACCCCAACTAGTGCTCCAGCACTCCAGCACTCCTTCAGTCACATGTGTACATCTTTATGCTAGCGCGCATTCTAATGAAAACAGTGGCCGGCTCGGCAACGAAGTCTACATACAACAAGTGCTCCCTCAGTCCTGCACACCTTAAGTGAAAAGCTGGCTTTAGGTCTCACATTTAAAGAACGAAGAATATACATATCTTGTAGCTGACTTACAACTCAGTTGAATGTCGTCAATGGTAGAGAATCCCGCTCTGAAGCCTGCTTGCTCTCTTGGTTGGTATTGTTCTAAGGTGCTTAGCATCCTTCGAAGCAGGATTTGTGAAAAAGCTTTGTAGGTCACTGGCAAAAGGCTGATCCACCTGTAGTTCTTGATATCAACCGTTTCTCCCTTCTTGTGGAGGATGCCGATTACCGATCTGTTCTTCCAACAGCTGGAGACTTTGCCGCCCACAATGCATCTGTTGAACGGCTTGGTGAACATCTTGACAATAGGCTCTTCCCCATCCTGTAGAATGCCAGTGATAGTATTGTCCTCCCCAGGAGCGCTTTAGACGCTTGATTGCGTGTCTCACTTCTGAAGGTAGAATGAGAGGGAGTGGACATGTTTCCATGTAGTGGGCATCAGTAAAACGTTGATCCTGTAGTCTTCTGGTGATGTAGAGTTTGGTGTAAAACTCCTCACACTTCTTGGTCATCCTTGCACGCTGTTCAATGAACGAGCCATCTTCCTCGATAAGGGCAACGATGTTATTCCCGCCTAGGCACTGCTTATGTTTGATGGACTTGAGACCTTTTTTGTTTTCCAGCGCTTTTCACTGTTCTTCCTCTTTATAGCTATTGATTTCTTCCTTCACGTGCTGTCTGATCCGGGCTTCACATATCTCATTGTGTGAGTGGTGTTAGTATATAAAATGAATCATATGACCTGCAGAAATGAAATTAAATGAAGACTGAACCTCGCAGTTGTGAACGCAATTATATGCAATTGCATAAAGAAGCCTGAAAAAAAAATACAGGACTTCAAAGAGGTTTGAACCCGTGACCTCGCGATACCGGTGCGACGCTCTAACTGACTGAGCTATGAAGCCACTGACGTTGGGAGCAGTTCAATTCTAGGTTTATATGTTCCCGTGAAAGTGAAGAATGTGAGTGGTGTATATGAAATGAATCATATGAACTGCGAGAAAGAAATCAAATGAAGACTGTGAGGATCAGTTATCTCTGTTTGCAACCTCTTGTGAAATCAGGGCCTGGCTAAACGAAAGAAACACTTTAGTACCTGAGGTACTGCTTTAAAAATTCGATCAGATTACTTTTTTATAGTCCAGCCAGATTACTAAGAAACAATGTACCCCTGCAAATCAGTAATTATATTTCCAGGTCTTTAGCCAAGCTCAATACTGCTATTCCAAGCAACCATCTCCCCATCGTTTTAAAGGTAGATTTAAGTTTATTTTGTTTTGCCTTGTTTTTTTATAATCATTATCTGCAAATGCTAGTGCCAAAGAGAATTTAGAAAAAAGTTTTAAAACACTGAGAGAGGACCTTCTCTTTGATACAGAAACCGCCTGAGTCAAAGATATAGTTCAACTTGATCGTCGTTAACTGAATGGCCCAAGTTGGACTACTTTCTGTCATATCCTTCGATCACGGGTACAGCTGAAAAATTCCTGGACCAGTGTTCCTTAATACGTTCATCAGATGGGCGTGTCTCCAAGAACACGCTCTGTTTCTCACCAGCGTGAATGTATTTCCAGACGTCTTGGAGACGCATGGGAATCTCAACTCCTTTGAATTCCTTAGCAGCCACACGGACAACAAGCAGCTTGGACAGCAAACTACAATCTGAAAGCCTAAGCGTGTCACCCTCCAAAAACTTGCCATGTGTGCTTTGAAGCAACAAATCCAGCTCTTCCACTTTCTTTAGCAACGATGTTTTGAGACCAGAATCCTTGGATGGATTTTTGTTTTTTATTAGACCACAAAATTTTTGGAAAATATCACTCCCTGCAACAATGGCCTCCCTGGTGTTGCTTCTGATGGGAGGATTCGGTAAGAGGTCCTCTAAATATTTGGCGATGAGTAGAGGGTCATCTAAAACAAGAGCTTCATCAGGGTTTACCTGATGAACCAGAACTGGGACCTTGCCAGTGGAGTTGATCTCTAAAAATTCCTTGGATCTCTTTTGCATGTTGAAGGGCATGATTAGTGGTTCGACATTCTTCAACTTGCAAATCATTCGAACCTGATGGGTCAGCGGACAAGCTGCTATCGAAGACTCATCTGCCGCTGCCTGCAACAAAAGGAAACTGTTTAAAAAACTGTGCAGTCATGCCCTCTCTCAATATACCCTCCATAAGCAAATTTTGCCCTTTTTGTAGTTTCTCTTGGACTTTGCACTGGTTGTGAAAACCAAGAAGATTGCTTCACTCTGGCTCAGAAGCCTTAAAGCGGTATAGACCTTTTGTCCCCCAAGTTACACTGCAGTCCATTTTTTATTCCCTGGTTCAGCCTCATTTTGATTACAGTAGTGTGGTTTGGGTATTACAATGACTCTTTCTGTTAAGCTCCAAAACCTGTAGAATCATGCTGCTCGCATTTCTACCTTTTCCAGTTATGTCGCTAATGCCTACGTAATATTAGAACGGCTTGGTTGAAATTGGTTAGATGTCAATCGTAAAATTCAGCAACATGATGGTATGGTTATAAATTGTATCAGTCATCCAGTTGCGAGTATGATGAAACGAAAATAATTCAAGTACTGGAAAATAATAGACGAACAATCGACGTTTCGGCCATATCACACGGCCTTCAGCAGGAGACTGCGAGTCAGCTATCACGTGACACTTACGTGTTCCAAGCTGACTCGGCAGTTTCCTGATTAAGGCCGTGTGATATGGCCGAAACGTCGATTGCTCGTCTATTATTTTCTAGTAATTGAATTGTTTTCATTTCATGATGGTATGGTCTTGCTTCAGATTATCGTAAATCACTTTTCACTCTGAGAGTGTCACTATGGTTACCATCTGAGAGACACCGAGAACAAATTTGACGTTCCACTTCACGCACGATCTTGGTCAAAAACAGTTTCAGTTATGACAGTCCTGTTTTATGAAAAGGCTTATCCCTCGCCATGCTCGCGGGTCCTGTTTTTAATGTCAATTTTAATTATTGTGCCATACACACGGCATTCATGGAAAGTAGTGGTTTTTGTAATTAAGGTTTTGCATATTTTTTAGTTAGTGTATACTCAGGTTTCATGAACAGGGTATAGTGGTTTTGTTATGATGAATCCAAGGTGTTACACAAGTTCGATGCAGACAAGAACAGAATTGCACCCTTCTGTGGAATCATCCTCACAAGAAAAATAACGCCTGATTAAACGCCGTTACATCATGAGGAACCTGTAGGTACTGTGTGACATGGACCGTGTAGAGCCGCTAATCAAATAACACTTTAAAAAGCTTTAGTAGCAATAATTCATCTAGTCCTTTTCATTGAAATTCTTCTCTCGCCTACTCAACATAGCAATTTTGGTATTATCAACAGAGTTGATAAATGTAAATTGACCACCGTACAGGGATTCTAAAAGCTGACGTTTCGAGCGCTAGCCCTTCGCTCTGACGAAGGGCTAGCGGTCGAAACGTCAGCTTTTAGAATCCCTGTACGGTGGTCAATTTACATTTATCAACTCTGTTGATAATACCAAAATTGTTGTATATTACTTCCCCACCGACGCAGCACCACAGTTTCTTTAGAAACTACCCCCTTTACTCAACATAGCGACTTCTATCTTCCACATAAACTTAATTGTCTCTGCAAAAGGGCCCACAGGAGTAGTTTTCATTTCATGTCACTGCTGATGGGATAGATTTTAACATTGTCTGCATTTCCACATGTTGTCTTCCACTTAGCCAATTACGCGTTAACAACATTCAGTGGACAGTCAACAGGTCGACACTCGGCTGACTCCGGTATATGTTTCACAAGTCTGCCTGCTTTAGTGCAAATTCCATATCTAATCATGATTCTCACAACAAAATATTCAGTTCATTAAAACACCAGTGATAGTTATTAGAAACAGAACTCGCTGTCCTGACAATTATTTACGTCCTTCTGATTCCGACTGCATATCACAGAAACTTTTACCTACCCTGACCAGAAGATAAAACCCTGATGTTGGTTGCGTTATTGGTTGTAATCCTTTGGACATTTTGCTGAGTTCACAAGTAAAACTGCGAGTCAGGTGCAAAGATTCGTACTTTCTATGTCTTAGTAATCAGTACACTAGCTGAGTGAAAAAAGCATTTAATTAATAACTATTCATGCTTCAGTGAAATACAATCAGAGCTCCATAACAACAGCGGGTATTTATCCGGCGTTCGAAAATAACGTAGAACGTTCACGAAACGCCGACTGACACTGGAAATAAAATGTGTTACTGAACGCAGCCAACATTTAACTTGGGAAAGGTTTAAAGAACTTATGCATTTGACTACTGCACGTGTGTTGACAAAAAAAACAGTTAATAGAGTGGTTTTACTTAACCCGTGAAACAATTTTTAGTATACCGCATCTAGTATAGCGGAATGGTCAAACACAAAGAAAATACAAAGGAAATGGTGCGTTATTTAATTAGTATTACACTAACTTCTATTTTACGGGTTAAAAAATCACTCTAATGGTTTGTTTCCTACCTGCTGTGGCAATAAAGTCATGCCCTACTGATATTATATATGAATAATCGTATTCTAATTCAAATGACATACAATTATGTGGTTTCACCAATTTACTGACAACATTGAACGCAAAGTAAACCAGCAATTTTACGAAATGTGTCCTTTAAAAGTGTTCGCAGTGAGCAACACTGAGAATACAATTGTGAAGTCTACTATAGAAATTAAAAATTGCCGAAGCAGGAGGGAGCTTCTAGACAAGCCCATTCTTTCTAGCTGGCGTCAGTTGTATGCGCAACGGAAAAGCAATTAAGGCAATGAAATAATCGTTAACAATAACTTCCATTCCGTTGCACAAAGCGAGCTTTCTAGACACTTGATGAATTAACTCCTTTTGTTTCTGACTTTTCCCGTAACAGAAAACACGAAAACTGTCACCTTGGAAATGAAAAGGTTGTGGATAAATATGCGTGGGAATCCAGTAACCAGTTTTTAATTTTGCTTCAAAAGTACTGAGAGGGCGGAGGAACTTTAATTCGCTAGGTTTTCCATAAATAGCATTCTGGAGCAATATCAACACTCTCAACTGACAGGTTGCAAAACCATGTGCAGAAGCTTGTTTCACGAGGGCCCCGAAAACTTTTCTCAAAAACTGCAATCCGCTTACTTTAAAAGGCTGGTCTTTTACTATGATATCGAGTTTCGGAGGTTTCGAGAAACGCGCGCCAGGATACTTTTCAGAACACAAAAAATGCTCCTGCGATCTGTGACATGTTGAGTTTCATTATTTATTTATCTATGTTTTAAGCAACAGAAATTACAAAGTTATTCTGGAGAAAGACGGAGAGTCGCTAGAATTCATTGACAATAATAATTTAAGATGACACTGATTTTTTGTCTTATAACCTCACATCTCCGCCATCCTACAATCTGAGGCAATAAATATACGTTATTCACCGGCCTTGGTCGGTCCGTATTGGGAAAAACTGTACTCGAGACAGAGGGCACAGTTTTTCCCAATACGGACCAACCAAGGCCGGTGAATAACATTTTATAATTATTTCTAAATTCTATTTTTAGAAGGTAGGAGAAACTATTAAGAAAAACTGGAAAAGTCATGTTTTTATTTTACCCATTGTCTCATCAACGTGTCAACAAATGTACAATAAAATGAATTGCTCAAGAATATTTTTACACTGTGTGAAGTTTCGCTTTCACTGAAAAGTCAACAAAAAACAATTAAGACAAATTGAAACTTCGCTCTTTCAGTTCGCAACTTCACTCTGCGCTTAGCGTAGTTGGTTGCCATGACCGTGGTCAGGAGATAGGAAAATACTGCCCGCTCCCGGAGCCAATCAGATTGCAGGATTCTCAGGATACCGCCCGCTCACGATCAAAGAAATAAATAAATGTTGTTGCACTTACTATCTTAACCCTTTTGAATACGTTTTTTTTTTTTCATAAAAAAAGTTTCAGTTACAGTGCCGGTTAGCAGATGGACAGACATGATTACAGCGAAGACAGCCGTTTCATCAAACTGGCAATGATCGTGACCCGGGAGGGGATGAATCCGCTATAAAAATGACGGCGTTACTTGTCGGAAAATTTTGAAAACAACCATCTCGCCTTGTGGTCCGAAGTAACCCCTAAGAGGTTCTAATAACAGAAACGACGGAAGTATTAAAAAAGCTATGCAGATAAAGACATCGGGAGACAAAGGTTTATTAAAGGTTTATTAAAATAAAATGAATAGAAATATTACAATTTAGACTGTGGCATAGCTTATTGTGGCAGACAATAACAATGCAGAGCTGTTGAGGAGGGTGCAACTTACACATCCACTATTTAAGCGATTTGTTTTTTTTTTATGATCCAGAAGTAAACGTTATTTGCATAACAAATACGGTTACGGTTCCCGTCGTTTTTCAGACCGATAACCTCGAGGGCCCCTAAAAAAACAGCAACAACTCTGCCAGCGGCCATTTTGGGTTTTAGCACCCCAAGCGGTACCAACCCACAAATGTTTTCTCCTACAAGGTACGAGCACCCCTGCCGGGTATGCAGGGATCATAACTCCCTTGCCTTGCAGTAAACTGAACGGATGCGCGCTAATGCGCTACTAGCATTTTTCAACAAACCCGCGAAAGCAACATCAACTTTATTTTTGTCAACATAACTTATATACAAACGTTTGCACGGTTAAAACTTGTACTTCAAGTTTCTAATGTACTGTGCAAAAACGGATCTGGCTACCCGAGATTGGGTTTTGATTTGTATTGTTCCCTGACTTTGCTAGTCTCGAGTAAGCGAAAAAAACTCTTAGCAAGCAGCGTTAATAGACATACTCTGAGATGTGCATAGGTCTTTACAGCTATCTATTCTGAACAAGACGTTTCACGCACCTCCCTTGCCACAACACTGCTCGACATCTCCAATGAGCTACGTCACGAGAATAGTATTACTTTGCGAGGAGGATAAAAAAGATATTGGAAGCCGGCAAAGAAAACCCAAAAGTAACGGTCAAGTTTTGTTTAAACCTCAACCAGTTTAACAAAACTAAAAACAAGCTTCTCTCGTAACGAATAGAGAGGACTGCAACTTGAAAAAAATTGAGCTAATTTTGTCAAGTTCTCCTTTTGTGTTGTGGAAAAAAAAGGAAAATACTGATCAAGGTTTGCTATCCCTTTGAGAAAATAACTTGATTACTTTAGTTTTTTTTAGGAGACTTTTGGTAAAGAGAAAGCTTGTTTTAATTTGACTAAACCATAAAATATTTCGTTAACTGTTATTTTTTAGTTAAATAGAACAGTTCATATGATTCGACATTTGTGATTAAAATACCAGCGGGTTGTGGTCAGCCTGAAGGGAAAGATAAATTCATTCGTAAATACGTGATGATGGCTCACAAAATAAATTTGCAAGACGCAAAGGGAGGAAAGTCTGTGTATAATCTACTAAGATCGACTTCAGTCATAGAACTTCCCTTTAAAAAGTTAGAGAAAAGATATTTGCGGATGTAAAAGGTGCCCGTACAGATTTCAAATAGGCGTTTTGAGGCTCTTTTCGCGAAGAAGTCATTAAAGTTTCGCGTTTTTTCCTTCCGTTTCTACGTTCTTGAGGTGTCCCAAAGCCTTTCCAAGTCAAATAATCCACAGTCAACAATCACACAAGGAGACTTAGGTCTTTCATTAAAAGTTTCTTGCTCTTCAAGTACGTCAAGAACACGAGCTCCCTCTATAACTTGCCTACAAACGAAACAACCAAGAGTTACTTATTGTACACCATAGAGCCCAGTGGCCTTTAAAAGTTTGTAGTGGGAAGAGGGGAGCACAAGCCGAAACGATTGTCTGCATGGTGATTTATTCTTGAAAGAGCGTTTCAGTATGGGGTGATGCAAACTCTGATAAGTATCTTTCTAGAATTGATAGGTTTCAGAAAAGAGCAGTTGGTTTTGGGTTCATCTGCCCGCAGCACACCTTTTGAAGTCATGGAAAGGCATCGCCAGCTCCACCTCTAATTGCCAGCCAGTAACACTAGGTAACTTTGGAATAGAGGTCATTCCTATGTACCTCCACAGATAATTACCAAATGTCTAAAACATTACTTTTAACTACATTTATAGATTCCATCTTGTTTATTTTTTTTTTTGTTGCAGTTCAGGTGTTATCCGGATCGTTTGTTTTTGGAATTAATAAAGATCTATTTTTTTAGCATTCAAAATCCTCTTGGAACTGATCGTTGGTAAAACGGTGTATTGCCCCTAAAAAAACAACTTGAGCAGGGATTTCGTTTGAGGCCGGACGTCGGACGTAACGTCCGGTTGTTTGACATGAAAAGTCTGGTAGTAACGCCCAATGGTTCACACAAAATGAAGTCTGACGTCCGCTTGTTTTATGAATCCGGTGGCTAAAAATGTTACCGAAAACCCTGCTTGAGCGCGACAAAAAGCGCACAGGTGAGTGCATTAAAATGCTACACAGCGGCGTTTTACTTACCCGAAAGCAACATATTTGGTGTCCATCCAAGGAGCGGGTTGTAGCGTGATAAAGAATTGAGAGCTATTTGTATGTCGGCCCCTGTTAGCCATACCCACAATCCCTCTCTTGTTGTGTGGAATGGAGAAGTCTTCGTCTGTGGTAAGAAAACAATTTACAAAACATTTTTATTTTACTATTTTCTGTGGAAAACAGAAACAGGATAGAGATCCTTACTGAATAGTCAATAAATGGAATAATCCACTGTAACTCAAAAACAATGACCCCCATTTTTTATTACTGAATTGCAATCAGCACATCAAGATTCACCTTTCTGCAAAGTTAAATAAAATATGTACAGTGTGGGTTGAGAGCCACCTTAAATTATCCAAAACTTAAATTATCGTTTTTGAGTTGCAGGCACACAAAGCTAAAATTAAGGATGTTTCTAAGAGACTGTAGCATTGCTATGGTAAATTTAAAAAATGATCACATCTTGTTGAGCAGAGTTGGTGCAGTGGTGAGAGCGCTCGCCTTCCACCAATGTGTCCCGGGTTCAATTCCCCGACTTAGCGTTATAAGCGAACTGGGTTTGTTCGTTACTTTACTCTGCTCCGAGAGGTTTTTTTTCTCCGGTTTTCCTAACCCTTCCAAACCCGCCATCTGATTTGATTTGGTTTGACCTGGGAATTGTAAAGAATTTAGAATTGAAAAGATTTGAACTCGAATGAATAAATAGCAGATTAGCCGTCAGTTCTTTGAACTCGAATAAAAAATACTTAATTGACCACTCCCCTATAGGGGCTTTTCAGGGACAATGAAACAAATAATACAAATGGACACAACAGAGTTAAGAATCCCAACTGGCGGGAGGCAGACCAGTTGGCTATTTACAAGGATGACCGAGGAGTTGAACCAGGCACGAACCCAGAACAACACCAGCTAGGGGTCAGAGCGGAATTTGAACCCGGGTCACCGCATTGAAATCCAGCGCCCTAAACCACTCGGCCATCCTGCCTCCACTAAGGCTTTGAATTGTAAAGCTTATTATTGTAAGGCGCATTTGATAATATACACATGCTAATTTGTGCTGAATAAGTTATAAATTATTATTGTTATTATTATTATTATTTGAAACAAGAAATATGAGTGATACGAACCGACGTTTCGGTGCATCTTGCGCCATTATCAAGGTTACATAATTAATGATAAAAAGCGGTTTGTAAAAAGGCTAAGTTGAAGCGAATTTGCATAACATAGCGGCAAGCTAATTACTTGAACACTTTAGCACGAAGAGAATCGGACTGCACATTCAATGTTGGTTTAAGCTCTTGAGTACACAGCATTATTATTATTGAAATAATTGAGCGTTTTGTGATACCATTTTCAAGCAAACAAACGAAAAATTGTGGTGGTATCTGATACAACATTTTCCTGATCTACATGAACTTTTGGTTTGATTTTCTATGTTTAATTATGTCTTGTACTACACAAACAATCAATGAATATGAACACAGAATGCTGATGTTGAATAAGTAGTTTACAATATTTGCATCAGTGTTGTATCACTTTTTCATAAAAGTCTCTGCCTTCTCTATGCCCTCTCTGGGCGTGCATTTTGTCAAATGAATATCTTATCACATAAAAGTTTAACCTATCAGCTAATGGTCACATGACATTCATAGTTATGGAATGAGTCGGAGTGTTGTGACGTTACCTTCAAACAAAGGACCATATATAGACTCTCCTCCAGTCCCCTTGCCACCTTCTATGTCTGCAAAACCAAAAAATTAACAATTATTATTCACAAAAGTGGAGGTGGCTAGTGGTGGGTAGCAAAGCATTGAGGTAAATATCTTCCACTGCCACCGCCACTGAGATAAACAAATGAAATAATAGAGCTCAAACATGATGATTTTGAACTCATTTATTTGTCAACAATAATTACTACGATTTTTGTGTGATTTGCTTGGAGGTGAATAGCACTTGCTATTAATAATATTAAGTTTGAGTAACCAACCAAACAGAATGCACAAAAAATGCTATCCACTGTTCAAGTATAGACTAAATAAAATATATATTACATGATTTAGGGTTTCACAATATTTCCACTATGTCAGTTGATTCTTTGCTGGTGTAACACGGCCATCAAAATGCCATTCTACCCATTCAGAGGACTCTTAATTAAAAACAACAACCTGTGTGTCCAGAGCTGACATTGAATATGTATAGCAAGGGTCTACGGTGACTGACAATAAGCTACATTCAAACATACACTGTAGCATCACTTGGTCTATGCAGATGCTTTCCAATACCCAAAACTGTCAAACATCCTACAATCAAGTTATGCAAGAACTGTAGCATGCAGCTATGATTTAAACAGGTCCAGTGCAGACAATTATTCATATTAATTATTTTGAGCTCACCTCCACCCTGAATCCAGCCATTGGGCACAATCCTGTGAAGTATTGAATTCTTGTACCACAGCTTAAGTGGAGGGTCATGCCGTTGTGTTTCAGTATGACTCCCTAAACAAAGCTCACGAAAATTCTGACAAGTCTTTGGCAATCTCTCTGGAAAAAGCTGTTGAATGAGTTGAAAACAAGGAAAATTTTAAACAGAAAACAGATTTATGAGGGTGACAAGCCAGGGTGTTCATTAGGCATTGGAGATCAGAGAATTCTCCGGCTAAATTTCGATGGCCTGTAGCAGCCTTGAAGGTAATTGTTTGTCTGAGTGACCAGATTCTCCTGTTACTTTATAATATCCTCCTACTACTTCAGTCCTTAATGAAAACCCTGACAAGCACGCCAACTAATGGTCCTTTTAACGCTGATTCATGATATAGGCCTGGTGGTTTACAAATAAAAAACTTTAACTTGATTCCGCTCTTTCTGTGAAAAGTCAGTCCTGATCAACATGCATACATGTATTAATTCTTGTCACTGTCCCTTACAATATTTCTTAATACTGCTTGGGATAATTTGTTTGATGATCAAGACAATTCATCTTTCATGATGATAATAATAATACTAACATTTGATGGGGCCTGTAGGAGTACAATGTACCTAGTAAGACAAAAAGGGTCCATAAACAGAAGTTCAATTCTGTCAAATGATTGTTGCGTAAATTAGAAACTTATACAATGAATTAACATTGTAAGACCTCATGAGTGTACATGGTCAATAAAATGTCCATCCTGTATGCGGTTGAACTTGGGAATTAAAGAGGATTTACAGTACCTCAATCAACAATCTTCCAATTACTTTGTGATTAACTGCTATGTCCATATAGACAAACTGATGCTAAAGAAACAGAACATTCTGCATTCAGTAACACTTCAAATGAAACATTTCTTGTACGTCTGCAATTGGGTTGATAACTGGTACTGCCAGCAATCACATTACTGCCAGAAACCTTAAATAGAAATGGATGACTGTAGCAAAGTAGGAAATGCTTTGGGTATGAAACCAGTTGGACATGCAAGCGTATCATCATAACTCTGCAGAATTCTCATGCACCTCAGTGCACTATTATTCAGAGTCAATGGAGCTTATTGGTGAATGATGCATATGAAAGAAATCATACGTGACCTGCGGATATGAAATCAAATGAAGAGTGATCGTCGCAGTTGTGATTGCAATTTTTACAATTCCATAAAGAAGCCTGAAGAAAATCCAGGACTTCAACGGGGCTTGAACCTGTGACCTCGCAATTCCGGTGTGATGCTCTACCAACTGAGTTATGAAGCCACTGACGTTGGGAGCAGGTCAATTTTGGGTTCATATGTTCCCGTGAAAGATATGTAAGTGAATGATGCATATGATAGAAATCATATGTGAACCGCAGATATGAAATCAAATGAAGAATGATTGTCGCAGTTGTGATTGCAATTTTTACAATTGCATAAAGAAGCCTGAAAAAAATTCAGGACTTGCCCTGTTAAAGGTGCATTTTAAAGATACACTGTATAATAATAACTTGAGTATTTTGTTTTGAATGATACCTTTGTTTTTAGAAGGTAGTTCTTGTATGCTTCTTTCATCATAGCATGCCATAATGGAAGTGGCCTACAAAGAAAACATGAATAAATTATTATTTTGTGGAATGGGAAAAATCCGACATAGAGGTTTGGGGCTGCATTCCTTTGCTTTAACTGGGTTCAGAGAATGTGTTCCCTTAGGGCAGTAATTTTGATTTGATTGGCTGTGATTATTGTTTTTTTGATATTAATTGTTGATAAGCACATTTTTGATAGTCTATAAGTTGGTTTTGCAGAGCTGTTTGCTTGCTGAGTTGGTTTTGTTGAGTGTGTTTGCTTTTGTTTTTTTGGGTTAGGTAGTCTTGTATTTGGGAGAATTGGATATGTGTTGTTGTATGTATTATACTAAGTTGTTTACGTTATCACAGCTTTCAAACTTGGTATGTGATGCACAGAGGAAGCCATCTGGGTATTTTGTTTCCTGTTGTGGGGTGGATTGTCTGATCGGAAAGCAGCATCAACATTGCTGTTGTGAGCTGATTCACAACAGTTGTCAGTGAAGTATAGTGATTTATATGCTTGGCTTTCAAGCAGAACTACATATGGAGAAAGATGTCTGGGTACTTTTTTCCTCTTTTTCAGGGATGTAGATAATAGCTGGGAGCCGGAGAAAATACCCGGCTGTCAACTTGATTTTTCCGGCTGAAAAACCTTCTATGGTCTTGAAAATCTGTAGGAATGGATTCTTGTAAATCCGCCTTTATCTACATCCCTGTTTTTGGTGGATTATCTCATCGAATAGCAGTGTCAACATTTCTCTTGTGAGCTGATTTACAACAGTGGTCAGTGAATTCATATGTGGCTTTTTAAATGGCAATTGTTTTCAGCATTTCTTATGACTACAAGCATTACATCAGTTGATGTTTACAAAGTACATCACCTCGCTTGGTTCTTTGAGAAAGTGGACTCTTAGCTACCGTCACACTTAATGATGCTAATTAGGCAGCCACTACAGATGAAAAATGGCTGTAAACTTAGCAAAAATCGCAAGCAAACCCAACTTGGGCCATTCTTGTAGCTCCACGGATGAAAAACAGCTATGTCAGAATAGCGTTTTCAGAAACCTTGAGCCTCCAGCCCTTAGGACAGCACCACTTTCCATGGTAGTTTCAAATAAAGAGTCACGAAAAGCTATGAATCGTTTGCAGGTGGAAAATCACTCCGAAAATGTAAAAACGGCTGGGCGTCAATGGGTTAATTTGTTTTGGAATTTCCATTGACCTTCTGTTGAGGGGGGGGGGGGATGGATATTTCCTAGAAGTGCACATTTGTCAGGGTCCAGAATTAACTTTTTTATGTAGGCGCCAACTGGCAATCAAATACAAATTTTTGGTCGCCACAGGGGAAATTGTAGTTGCAAAAATTCCCCCTCCCTTTTTTAAAAAAAAGTTTAAACTAAAAAAATGCATGGTATGGACATTTTTATGGTGAAAAATTGCACTATTTCTCGTTTCCGATACAAGAAAACATAAAAAACTCGTACTGATCGTAGCAGATCGTACTGTTGTGGAGGTAGATTAACCGGAAAGTTTGTTTCACTGTTAATTAAAAAACATCAACAGGACAAAAAGTAAGACATCTCGTTGGTTAATAGCTTCGAGGTTTATTCTTATAAATCACTTTCTCTGAACGTTGAAAATCAACAATAACCAGCTCATTTATAAGTCACCAGCTGGCCACCAGCTATGAAATTCCGGTCGCCAGCACTCAATTTTTAGTTGCACTGGTGACCAGGAAGGCGCAAATTTCAGACCCTGCTTGTATATACAGAGTCCATACACGTGAAGACTAAACCTTTTCACAGTAATACTCATATTTGACAAGCTGCCTTGTCTTTCCTGTCATTACCACCTTGACTAGCTAATGTTATCTGCATGTAGAGGCCATTTTTGTTTTGTTTTGGTACTGCATGTAAATGAATATGGATTGTTGATTGTTGTTGTTGTTTCTCTTATTTCAGCAAACTACTCATTGTTGAATGACACAATAAGAGTCTTAAATCAAACCTGTAGTCCTTGTATCCATAATTCTCTGTTGCCCACTTTAGAAATGCTTCATGTCCTCCAATCAACTCGTCATTGAGAGAGGTGATTACATTTTCCTTGAATCCCCATACTTCTTTTCTCATTTCCTACCAAACAAACAAACTCTCACTTGAATGTTCGCAACCTCACTTAACGAAAAGATTATCTATTATTTACAGTGCTTTAATTCTTAAGTAAATACTCTATATTTTCGATGCCCCTGGCATTTATTTTAAAAATCAGCAGTTTGGTCTCAGTCTTTCTTTGAAGCTGGCACTTAACTGGGGTCCGGCACTTACTGTGTATTAATGAATGGCAATTTTCTGTCATTTCTTCAGGATCATTTATCTATTAGCTTTCCCTGAACACCCAGAGGAAGTTTTTTCAATGAAGGGAAAATGACAGATTGTTTTTAAAAACAAGCTATCCATGGGCTCCTAGCCCCTGGCAACAGCTCTCTGCTCTATGAACTAAAATTT
>OX419338.1:707500-722500 GCA_948470475.1 Galaxea fascicularis | reverse complement strand
CAGAACAAAAGGAGCAGAGCTTGTATCTCTAGCCTGATCCAAGTTCTCAGATATTTGACATGAGCAAAATGAGACAGCAAGTGAAGAACCGGTGGAAGCTCACCTCAAACATCTGAGAGCTTGAACAGGCTAGATTACTTCTGTCCCCAAGGTGTTGGAGGGCAAGGTTTAATAATTTTAATATATTACATTACACTATTGAGGCCTGATAGTTCATTGTGAAACAATGTAATATTGAGGGAGGCAACTCAGGGGGGGAAATATGAAATTCTTAAAATTTAAAACCAAGGGAATGAACCATCAGAAAATAGAAGTTATAGCAAGCTGAACAAAAGAACAAGAGCAGCATGAACCTTGAGAGTCGCCTGGCACAGATCATTGCATGGAGGGCTTTTCGATTAAAAGCTTGGAATTTCACTTTGCCTTCAGCTACATTAATAAATCCTATTCCAGCTCGATAATTCTCCAGAGCTAGCCCTTGCAGTTCTGTGATAGTTACTTCATATAAAGCGTTCAATGACAACTGTCCGTCAATGACAGGTTGGCCCAACACAACCGGAAGTGATTTGCAATTGACGATTTCGTGTTGGCAGAAAACAGCGATGAAAATAGCACACACCACAAAGCAATAAAATGGTGTTCCCTTGAAATAACCACCTTTGAGAGCCAACGCACCAAGGAAAGATGCTAAAAACATCAGCCGAGTGAAGAACACGAATAGCACGCAGTCGATGTAAGTCGGCAACTTTCTTCGGAAGTACGGTCGACTTTGGGTAATAAAATGGTTCGAGTAAGCGTAAACTGTGGTCCTTAATCTCACTCTCCTTCCAACATCTTTAACAGTCACTCGTGTGTCTTGTATTTCCCTGACCTCGGCTCGCGGGATCAGGGGCTCTCTCTCTGACATCCTAAAATCATGCAAAGCGTGTTTTTGATAGAGAATCAAATAAAACCGTCGTCTACAAATTGCAACAAACGTTAAGAAAGGTGCCCGCGGAATGGTGGAAACATTACCTGCTCGAGACAATGATATTCACTGAAGCAGAAACGAGAGAGCTCGCCACCGGATACTTGCAAAGGCAGCCAGGGCTTCCACAATCTCGTTCCCAGAGTTCCCAGAGGCTGGATTGCCCGAATTGCCCGCTGCGCGTCCACTCCGCTGGATAAGGGTAACGCAGGCTCTGGGAACGAGATGGCGGCTTGCATTTTCATTCTCGTCCCCAGAGCTCACGATCCTTCTGGCCTGCGGCAGAGATCGAGAGCTTTGGCTGGTTCCAAACCACGAAGTCCGTGAATCACGGACTCCCAACTCTTCTGCGCAAACTCAGAAGTTTGAAACAATAGTGGTTGCCAACGGCTACAAAAATGCACCTTCACTGCGACTGCGCATATTTCGGAACTGGGGCCCGTTTCTCGAAAATCCCAAAATCTTTTCGGGCCCAAATAGCCATTTCTAAAACTGCGATTCGCTTATTCTTTTACTATGACTTCAAGATACCAAAGCGAAAATTCGTTGCAAAATTTCATGCCTCTAAACGGCTCCATTTTTAAGATACGAAGGAAATTGTAGCAACCGAAAGTTTCGGAGGTTTCGAGAAACGCGCGCCTGGTCAGAGCTTTTGATTTCTGCCGCAAGCCAGAAGGATCGTGAGCTCTAGGGACGAGAATGTTTTTTCCTTACGTTTTTCCGGGAATCCTGACCGCAGACATGCGCAATACAAACCAGCAATGCAGTCGAACCTGGGGAGCTATTGGTGTAATATGACACCTTTTTTTGGCAAGGAAAACATGAAGTGATGTCTATTGTAGCATAAGAATAGCTAACACACTCAAAATACACATCAATGAAACAGAAACTCCACCCCTACAACATTTAAAGCATAATAATTTTTATAACTACTCAGCTTGTTTAGTTTTTACTATTCTGAGTAGTTTTTTTTCTTTTTCTGCTGCACTATACACTCTATATCAGTCTAGCAAAATAAAAGGGTTGTTGTTGTTCGTCAAACTAGCTTATTTCAACACCAAGCCTCGCTTTTGAATTTAAAACTTGTAACAGTTAAACATGAAAGCAGCACAATTGTACTGAGGAATACCCACGCGCAAACAGTATAAACGTCCAGAGGATGAGAAAGAAATCATGGCAAACAAGGCCTGGTGGTGAATTCTGAACATCTAACGTAAACCTGCATAAGGCCTTCCACCGTACATGGATTCTAAAAGCTGACGTTTCGAGCGTTGGCCTTTCGTCAGATCGAATCGAGGAATTATGAGCGGGTTGTGTGTGGTTGATACAGAGGAAATGGAACTACGCAAAGCAGCGAGAATCTAGAACAAAATCCATGATTCTCCAGATCCGTCACCATTGTCACTTCCCGTCATGCTCTGCGCATTGTTGATTTTCAAATGAAGAATGATCGTCGCAGTTGTGATTGCAATTTTTACAATTGCGTAAAGAAGCCTGAAATGAAATTTTTTCAGGCTTCTTTACGCAATTGTAAAAATTGCGATCACAATTGCGACGATCATTCTTCATTTGAAAATCTGATACACTAAATAACTGCAAATAAGTTCCATTAGGAACACTACTGACTTGCCACTTGTTCGGGCGCGCGATAAGCAGAAACTTTGACCGCGTAATAGTAGTAGTAGTAGTAGTAGTAGTAGTAGTAGTAGTAGTAATTCCTTATCTAAACTCGGTTAAAAATCTTCAGTAAGAACAATAATTCTTGTGGTGGGCGACAGGGGGGCGGGGGCCAGGGAGAATAGAGGGCGGGAGGTGTACGGGGGCGGGAGAGGAAAGGGAGGGAAGCGGAAGATAAATACAAAACGCTTTTTTTTTTGTAATTTATTAATGTCTTAGAGTACTTTCGAAAACAAGAATTCAAAATGCTATTTGACTTGTAATTAGCTTCTGAGCAATCGAGGAAACAAAAATTCGCACTTGGGCTGAAAAACACTTCCAGTGAAAATGTAAACTCTTTTACGGTGGCTACTGCATTGGTCATAAAATGTCAAATGTCATGAGTGCACATACATCGAGAAAGCTGTCAAAAGAGACGAGAAAGACGAGCAAGGCTTAGTACACGACTTGGTTAGAAAAATATCTCAAAAATGAGTTTATTAGATCTTAGTATTTTCCGGCGCGACAGTGGCAAGTCTCTTCGTGGAATACTATGTGATAGCCGGTTGCAACCTACTGAGGAAACGCTCATTCTTTCAGACTGCCGAGGTGAACGTGATATGGAATCTGATGAAATATACCTTCCCTTGAACATTTAATATTGGCCGTGTAACTGCTGGAAAGAGCATCTTAAAATTAGTACAGTAGCCAAGTTTTGGAGACGTATCTTTCAAAATCGCAAAATCATAGCTTTGCAAAGTCGGAAAATTTTACAGAACGGTATGCTGAGCCTAGGGTTAGATATATTAAGCTCGAAAATTTGAGCAATATGTCTTTTAGGGTCACCCCTGAAAACATAGTATGTCGAAAATTATGCTTGTGTTTTTGCATTATGCTCCATTTAAAAATTCAATTATATAAGGGCCGCCAGGAGGTAAACCTTACTGAGGATAAATGACTTACTGAAGTTCAATTCAGAACTCTACCGTGGCCCAAAAAGGACATACAAACCCCCAGCTGTTTAACTGGTGTCATTTTGCAATTTTTTTTTTCAGTTTCAAGTATTTAAATATTTTTTCTTTTGAAAACCCAGCATTTTTTAAAAGAAACTCAGTTTGCTTTGAAAACCCAGCTTTTTTTGAAAAACGCAACTTTTTTTGAAAACTCAGCTTTTTTTGAAAAACCCAAATGTTTTGGAAAACCCAGCTGTTTTCTTTTTTTTTGGAAAACCCAGCTTTTTTAAAAGAAACTCAGCTTGTTTTGAAAACCCAGCCTTTTTTGAAAAACCCAACTTTTTTATTTGAAAACCCAGTTTTTTTTTGTTGAAAAACCCAACTTTTTTGAAAACCCAGTATTTCAGGCAGGTCACTGGATTCAGGGTCTATACCATAACCAAACTTATCGCGGGCTCAAAATCAACATGGCAGACGTCTTTGAGGACACGCGTTTGGAGATCAAGTCATTCAAAGAGGTAAGCAACTTCTGACTTTCTATATTATAAGCCATACACTAACAGAGGCTTACGACTATTAAAACTGATTCCTTCGGATCTATGATTGGACATTGCAATTTTCACGTGGGAGAAAAACGGGAACTTTGTGGAAAAGCCTCGCTGCAAGATTATACGACGTTAGCTTTAGACTTGATACTGAAAGGTCATTAATACCGGCTGATCGTAGTTGATCCAAAGAGTAGTAAGACGGATTATCTTTGGAATAGGTAGATATATAATGCACATCTTTATCCTGCTTTCTTGCCCTGGTTAACTTTCATACCTCGCGATTCCATCAAGCGCAAATAAACAACAGCCTCCATTTGACGCGAAAATCTGCTCGGATGTTTTTCCGCGGACATTATCTATTCCGAGAAGCGAACAGTTTTCCGATCACAGATCCGAAGGAACCAGTTTAATAGTCGCAAGCCTCTGTTAGTTTATAGCTTATAGTAAAGAAAGCCAGAAGTTGCTTACCTCACTAAATGACTTGATCTCCAAACGCGTGTCCTCAAAGACGTCTGCCATGTTGATTTTGAGCCCGCGATAAGTAATGGTAATAGGACTGAGTGGAGTCCAATTAGGTCTGTAATCATACTAGTGATAACAGAATCGAACGACCGCGCAGCGGGAGTCCGATTTGTTTATTCGAGTATGGTTACAGACCGAATTGGACGACACGAGGTCTTATTACCATTACTTATCGCGGGCTCAAAATCAACATGGCAGACGTCTTTGAGGACACGCGTTTGGAGATCAAGTCATTTAGTGAGGTAAGTGAGTTATTACAATTCTGAAGTGTCATTTGACTTATTTGAAGACGAGTTCCCAGTTTTGGGTGCAGCTTGTTGCTTTATACTTAGGAATCTAAACAGCTAAATAGAGTAGTTGGGTAAAGCTGTTAACTGTCACAAAGATAAAGCGCGAGAAAACAGTGAAACACAATATAAATAGTTTGAAAAAGTCGTTAATTTATCTGTCTTTAAAAACTAATAAAAGCCAGAAGTGATAACATTTCACTAAGAGAAGATGCAATTCTGTACCTGAGCCTTGTGTACAACTGTCATAACGTGAATGTTCACGAGTCAAAATGGTCCTCCCCAAAATGGCCTCCCCAAAGTGAGGCTAAAATAAAGTGACCCTCCCCCCAAATATAGTAGCCCTCATATCCCCACCTCCCCCGCTAAATAATGACCGGTCCCTAATAACCGAAGAAAATCAAACAGCTGGTACAGAACGTAACTTTGCTGCAAATACATGTACAGACTTCAAGCTTTGGAGGATTTTTTGCATTGGAAACTGAAAAGACCGTCAATGCGTATTTTTGGTGTTGTTCAAAGCAAATTTTTTTGGTTTTGTAGTAGAATAAAGTCAACAAACGGTTAGTTTCAATGGTAATCCGGGAGTCGGTTTGCTTGGTTTTCAAAGTTCAAACAACTAAGCATTTGGCTAAACAACGGTTCATTTCAACCATTCTAAAGAATAAATTTTGTAAAAGTTTTTAATTGTTAAAGCAGTAACGGTACTTCTGTCCGATGTATCGGATACTAAGCTCTAAAAAGTTTTACAGCCACCAACAAAACGGCCACCATCTATTAAGCAGCCAGAAATCAAAGTCCCTTCTATTGTTTTTTACCTCTTTTAATTAATAAGCTGCCAGCCCCCTTACATTAACAGGCCATTGTCCATTTCCCAGAGGGATTGAAATGTATTTTAAAATTCTAAGAAGTAAAATGCGCTCCCTCGGTTAGAGACAGTTTCAGTTGCATTGAGCTGTTTTCAAGGGTTTCCGCTTATAAGAATTCATAATCCAAATATATTTACTGCATATGATAATCTGTTTTCACTGCCAGTGAGACGCTATTAATTCCTCAGTGTTTGCAAAGCGGAACAAAGGGAACAAAAAAAGTTTTCTTTGTTATCCTGAAGTTTATAATTATAAAACGATTAGCTGCAAAAGACCACAAGCGAAAGTGGTCCTAAAAGCTCCACTCCAGCTGAGCACGTGTGAAGTCAACTGAAATACAAAACAGAGATATAAATGATAAATAAGGAAATCATATGTTAGTTCAATACAGCATCAGTTCCCGCTGAGTGCGCCTGCAACAACCCATCAAATCAACACTGAGGACAGATGGAATGGCCCAGAATATTTATGTAAACAGGATCAGTTGTCGTCGGTAAGCAGCTATTGAACTATCAGCCGATCAAACGTTCTGTGTTTCCTACGCGATCTTCAGTGTCTGGGACACCTATGTGTTCAAACATCACGTGAAACGGTTACAACGGATTTTGAAAGAAATCTCAGTACGGCACTGCCCCGGTGACGTCTCTGAATGGCGCGTAGAAGACGTAACGCTCTTCCCGTAATATTAGAACCGACGTTAGATCATGAACATTTGACAGCGCTTCTGGAGGAAGAAACGTGCCGCAGACATTCAACTGCTTCCATTGCAGTTAGTAAGGTCAGTGAAACTAAACCAGTGAACGTATATATGGGCAATATCTGTTGAACATTGTATTCGAATACATTACACTTGGTTAAATAGTCTAAACTTGCACGAATCAAAAATTACAGATAGCACCACAAGTTATCTTTTGCTATCAGTTTAATTCTGAGTGATTCCTAACTGTAGTCCTTCCTGCGTATTAGCTGGATCAATCCAAGCAAGTGTTCTTTTTGCTGACATATTGTTTTAGGATTAAGTTTCAACCACTCTCTTTCATTAACACTTCATCGAGTATTTCACACCATCTTATTACCATATGATTGTTTTTATTCATTCGCTGCACAATTCAAAATCCGCCTTTATATTTTGTCACGAGACAGTTATCCCCTTATAAAGGATTGCGCTTGTGCTCCCCTATTATTATTCTGGAGTCTGTATTTATCCGTCTCGTTGTGCGTCTTGATCGTGAAATATTCAAAGTGACACTAAAGTGCGATGAAGAAGTGAGAGACGTGATGGAGAAAATGGCTTTTTACTGCATTTGCTCTTGTGGCAGAAGACTTTGTAGACGACCATGTTATCAAACAAAAGAACATCTAAAAATAGTCTTCAACCCAGCGAGGATCGAATTTTTTCGCTCTTGACACTTACCCTCGCGTTGTTTAGATTCACTTTTCTTGTCATGCAATCGAGTATTGAACAAACATAGAGACAGAAGAATCCCTATTCAATTACAAACTCAAATGAGCCACATTTGCTGGTACGTGTAGTCTTCCATTCATACATCATGATTATCGCATTGATCGAATGACATGGCATGAGTAGCTTTTTTTATTTCAACGGGCTCGACAACTCTGTTGTCGCATGAACCACACGAGTGAGAATTGAGGCCGGTTAATTGTGTTCATTCATAAATAAATCATGCTTACAGTAATGAAGTGCTAAACACTACGGAATCATGTGAATGGTGAATATGAAATGAACAGTAAATGAATCATGTATATGAACTCGTGCGGAAATGGAACCAAATAAAAACTGATCCTCGCAGTTGTTAACTACGTGATCATTTCACTTAGCATTCCAAAAGATACTGGCTGGAAACTAAATTAAAGCCGAGAAAACGTTCTCCAAAACACAGCCCCCTAAATGGATATGCCCGTAGGCGTAGTAGAATATTACGTATGAATTGAATCCCGCAAAGGTGTGGGAACTTGAGGCATACGGCAAGCCCGAAGCGGCTCTTCTATTTTGATGTCCACCCACGCTTGTTGGATGCTGAGCTGAGCTGAGGCATCGTTTATAAGAGTCTTAAAGTAATAACCAATAACAATAACATCGCATGATTCAGTTGCACTTTTCTTCTCTGTTGCGTGTTTCTTTACCTTTTGTAATAATGATGCCTTTTAAAACTTCAAGGTAAGATAAATGTGTATGTGGACAGAGGCATTAATAATATTGGCTCGATTTCATTGTGTGGTGTATACAGAATTCACAAACTTAATTCAACGGGAAAGGAAACGAAAAAAGGGGGTCATTCGTCTCTTCTGCGTGGCCGATCTGTCCAGATTCTTCACCAGCTATTTGATCTTACTTTGGGTCCTTTTGGCAGTTTTGAGACTCAAAGGAAAATGAAGCTACACTAGCTAACAGGAAAGCTTTGGCACTTCGAGCGTTCGGAGTCACTCGGTTAAGTTACGAAGATGTGCTGATCACTGTTGAGTCAACTTATCCAGCTGCAACAAAAACTATGAAAAATTAATTTTACGGTTAAAGAACTTAAAAAGATTTCTGTCAAATGTGCATACTAAAAAGCTCTTCAGTCAGATCTCAATTAAGAGCTGTCACTCAGCTTGCACTCAGTATGTTTTGGAATGTGCCACTTTCATGTCAACTGTAGGACCAACATTTAAAGCTTTCCATGTGAACTGATGTCACACTTAACAGGTCGTTGGGGACGTGTATTGAGTATCCATTGAAAGACGTTTTAAAAGTACACCTTATTTAACTTAGAAGCACTCATAAAAAGAAAATATCTCAATCGAATAACCGTACAAGTAATAATGCATGTGATAAACAGCGATCCAATATTCCACACCTCTTCACTGAGTGTCGGAGGTAATTAACACCACTATATCGATCCTTAAAATACGCCAGCCTTATAAACTCACACTCTTCCTCTTATAAACCTCGACTGGGGCACTTAGACGTTCGTTTCGGTATTTAGTAGCCGTTGTCCTTTTCCTAGCCAAGGTAATCTGATGCACGATCATTCGGTTACGGTAAGCGCAAAACAAAGGCAGCAAGAATTTTCGGAAAGCAGACACTAGATGGTTCGAAATAAGAAAAAAATCCCGTTGGCTGAAAAGGAATCCAATCTAGATACGTTCGTAGTCGCTTACTCAAATACACTTTGGAAAAGTTATTAAGCGATCACAATCAGTATTTGATCTATTTTGACTTCGTTTGGTTACGTTCCTCTACGTAGAAGATACGTCTTCATCAACAAGTAATTGTCCATGCCTCTTTGTAAACGCTGTATTTTTCAGCGTAAACCAAAGAGGATCAACTGAGCAGTATTGACGACAATACACCAGAAAGCCTGAAGTAGACAAAAACAGGAAGACATAACAAAAGTGTAGGGCTCGATATAGAGGTGTGCATGTAGAGTCAAAATATTGGACTTATAAAATTATAATAACGGTATTCAATTTCAGTAGTGAGCCAGGGTGCTCTTAAAAGGTAGCTCTTGAATAAATTTTCGCGCCCTTATGACGAAGTGGAAATTTGTATATGCCAGAATTCCAGGAATTTCACCCGGCCGCTTACACGTAGAAGGATGAAATTGTGCTGAATTCTACTGTTGAATAAGTGGGTCACTATGGTACTGGGCTTGGGGCCCAGCCTCTCGTAAGCTAACATCAAAAAAGTCTGCAGAATTATTGATTAGAGTGCCCTCATGCTAAATATAATACATGTAATACGATTTCCGACGTTTTATATTGTATGGGCAGCTACTCCTGATTATTTTCAGCCCTGCCTCATAACAATATTTTTGGTCGCCTCTTTTCCCAAGAACTAAATAGATGATATCTTTATAAAGAATATTAAAGGTTCAGTAATATTTGGGCCCGCAGACTTTTCTAGAGAGGTTTTGAATAATTAAATAAATGACAACCAAGCCTAACATAGTCGAGGGATAAATTTTATAAAGATTAAAGGATAAAAAAACTCAAATGAAATTAATATTATCACTAAAAAAATCAAAATAAAGTATGAAAGCATTTTGGTTCTTCAACGCTGTTGTTTGCGTAAAAACGTTTATTTTTAAAAAAAACGTGTATCTTTTTTTTCAGTCCGACATTAGAACGCCGTGTATTTTAAATTTGCACCGCAGGCAAACATGACAAGCTAATGTAAACACGCCCTGCATGACTTCTTACAGCGACGTTGCCTCAGAGTCTGGTAGAAAGATAACAATTCAACTAAACTCACTGAAAACTCTATCGCCGCGCACACTTTTCTTCAGAAAAAAATCTTGCAGTGACGTCAACGTTTCATTCTGTACTTTGTGGAGCATTCTAAGAGGTCTTTGAAATGCTGAGTGTAACCGAAGATATTTGTTAAAAGCAATGTTTTCAATTTGTTGCGCATTTAAAAGCAACTCTGAGTAGGAATTGTAAGCAGGGTTTCCAGGATGATTGTTGTAACTCTGAGAGGACATATTTTAACAAATTCCATATATTCTTGTGACCTCTATATTATGTGACATGTTAATAATAATCAACAGAAATTATTTTTTAATCAATATTTCGGTGGGGATTTGAAAACTTTTTCAAATATTGCCAAACAGTAGGGGAGAGTCGCTTTATCAGTTCCTCTTTGTTCCCGGTAATATAAACAAACCACGTTTACTAAATTTTTTTTCGATATCTGGCAAAAGGCTAAAAAAAATGTTCTGTTAGCTGGCGTTGGTTGCGTGAAGATTTTGCGAGAGAACTGACTGAAAACAAAAGACATAATAAACACTGATCGTTTCGATACAACAAATATAGTCTGGTGAGTTTTACAATAAATTAGCTAAGTAAGTAACGAAACAGAACTGACATTGTTCGTCATATATACAGGTGTTTCGTTGAGTGCGTTAATGTACATACATTTGCATATCTGGAAGAGTCAGTTCAATAAATCGCGTTTTTAATAAACCATTTGAGCGACAGGAAATGGATCTCGATCGATCGAAAACATTGTCTGAAAGTGATAGGAATTAATTTGAATAAGCAAACCAATGACTTTTACTCAAGCGATTACCTTTAAACGCCTTCAAGATATAAGCGTGAACTCAGCAAATGTTTTCTTCACGGCAACATTCAATTTATTGGTGAGTCTATCGGCGGGGAATTCATCATGAAAGCATACAGGTATCATAAGCAAAAAGCAGCCAGCCTTCCATCTGTTTCGTACAAGGTTTGCTGTCTTCAATATTTTTTTTTCATGGCATTTCACCAAATTGCCTGTTGTTGAATACCTAGGAGCTCTTGCCTATCCTGGATTTGCTTATTACAGCAAAAAACTGAAGCCATATGATTTGTCATGATTAGCAAGATATCTTTTGTACCTTTTCACTGAGGTTTTCGGCAAATTTTATATAACTCTGTTCTTTCAGTTTGGGTGGTCAATTCATATATTTAATATATGTTATATATATCAGTTACGTAAAAATTTTGGGTAATATACAGGAATTTATACGGCAATATCAAAACTAAAACAGTAAATGCAGTTTTATCACCTACCTATAATAGGAAGAACAAAAATCATATGTTTTTTTTGTACAGACAGTTAGGGAGTTTAAGAAACGAGGACGGCGACGGCAACGAGAACGCCACAAAACAATGGGATTATTGAGCCAAAACAATACTTTGCCCGTGCGTTTTACATTTTGGTACATTTCTTTACCGTCTGCAAAACGCCAACGTGAAATGACCAAATTTAAGGTTTTCTCGAGAACGTGAGCGTAATGACGGCAAAATCTTCTTTCTTTTTCCTTTCTTCTTTGTCGTCCACAGTAACTTAGCTCTTGGAGAGTTCGCCAGCATTTTCCAAGTTAAACAAATTTGAATGATTATGAAAGAGTTACAAAAACGAGAAGTTATACTTTTAAATGACGTTCTAGTTACCGTTGCCGTCCTCGTTTCTTAAACTATGAGAACGGTACCGTCAGTTTGCAGTTGAACCCATGATTTGAAATGTATAAATATAATACGTATTTAATCGTGTCGAAGAGTTTGCCTACAAAATGGCTGGAGAGTTAAGTGGCAAAAAGATCAGTAAACTTTAAAAATTTCACTGCACGTCTCAGAAAATTAATGCTGCAACAGGATTAGCCCTTGTACATTAAGCGAAAAGAGCACACTAGGGTCATACAGTGCAAAACCTAATTAGGTGTTTCAGTTGATTCATTGATTTGGATTGAAGCAATACAGCTGAAGTACGAACCACACTGAAACGGAACATTCTGCCCATAGTTTTTTTTTAATTTGTTCTTTACAGAAGGTACCATTTTTCATAAAATAAGGAAGTTATTTGAGAAAAGCAACCTCTGGGTTTATAAATATTTTGAAGGAACGATCGTTACTTAATGGATGCATGAAATCTTAGCGTTTGAACTTTCCTCCTCCCTTATTAGTGGTAAAGGTCAGCATTCAATGATGTCCTTAGAATGAAATTAGTTTATAGGAAGATATGAACTGAGATTCCAGTGAGCATAACTAAGTGTACACTAAAACCGAATTGGCGTGCCTCAGAAAACGGCTAAGGCGCATGGGACGTATCTATGTTTTAACTTGTTTATTGTTTACAAACCAATCAGGGTGAACAAGAAAAGAAGTTGGTTGTTGAGTATCCATGCCACGCAGCCACAGAACGCTACAAACTGTCCGTGGTGGGAGATGAGCAATGCGGTAAAACGAGCCTGCTCAACGCACTTGTCAAGAGCGACTTTGATGTAAGTAGTGTGATGCCTGTCCGAGTACAAATTTGGGAAATGTTACAGAGTTAAGAAGAAAATGTGGATATTGACTTCACCATAGTAGAGAAAACTATAGCTTGATAGCTTTCAGGTTAATTGTCATAGTTTTCAGAACTTTTCCAGGAGATTCAAGAGTTGGACTACCAAGTGGTTCTTATTGGAATTTGTTCAAAATATAGGTGCAAAAATTAGAACCGTCCTGCATCACATAATAGGGACCTTTGAGTACGAGTACGAGTACGAGTACGAGTACGAATTTCTAATTTCAAGCCAGTCACCTCCCCTGAACCCTCACTATTCCTTGTTACTTACCAGTAGATCAGGAGATTGTAGAAACAAGGGATCATCTAAAGTACGCGAACAGGATTTGAAAAGTCGTACTCGTACTCGATCTCGTACAAGTACTCAAATCTAAAGGTCCCTAATAAACAGCAACGCAAAGACGTACCTTAGAAGGTTTCACTTATCAGTTGGTCTGTACTTTAGAATTCATCTGAAAACTTACAGAAGAAATTGTCGTGACGATCCTTTTTTGTTTCATTTCTTTCGTGTAGGCAGAAGAAACTTGTGTATTTGATGAATGCGTTGCAGATATCATAACACAAGGAAGCAGGCTGGAGCTTATGCTATGGGAAATATCTGGTGAGGAAGCTGCCAACTCAAGCAGTGATGATTTATACAGTATAAACGAACAGACTAAAAAATGCTTAGCAGATTGCTATCAAAATTGTGACCTCAACTGCTCAGTTTTTTAACACTTTTATCACTTTTGAAATATTTCACTAGGCCTGGATGATTACGAAAGCATAAGAAGAGAATTATACCGGGACTCTGATGTTATACTTGTCTGCTTTGACATTGGTCATCCGGCATCTTTGCAAAGTGTGATCAACAAGGTACAGCTCATTTGCAAGGCTTGTTGTACGACCTTCGAGCTAAATTCTTTCCAGAAATGTACACTGCTGTTAATGAATCAAACACTTAATTACAAGACGCAAATCTTGAAATAGTTTTTGTTGAAAGTTTCCTTCAGACACAATGTTTATTGTTCTTTTTTTTCTATTGTCTGGGGCATTTGTGGAGCCTTTGATCAGCTTTCTTCCTGCTGAAAACTTCCCAATGAAATCGTACGCAAAAGCATCTATTATAGCCAAATGTGAAGAATTGACTTACCCTGTTATTATGAGGGAGAAAATTGTCAGCTTTTTTAGCATTTAAACGTAACAAAAAAAGTTAACCGTTTTTCTCATTCAGGCGTGCACGCCAAGTCCTTTTTCCTATGCACTAATGCATGGTCATAAATCGGTAAACTGAAATTTACTCACGTGATTGTAACGTGATCTGTACTCACGTGGTCTGTATCATATTTAATGATTATACCTCTTAAATTACTAAAGATTGTGACCAATGCCAGGAACCTTAGCCAATAAGTCATCACCCAGTCAAGTCACCCCATACTTATTTTTGTTGTCATTTATTTTGCAGTGGGTTCCTGAAATCAGTGACGCATGCCCAGGAGTACCTTACTTGTTGATTGGCTGCAAGAATGACCTGCGCACTGACTCTGCACTTCAGTATTATCTGACTGTACCCGGGCATGATTCTGAAGAAAATGACAGCATCAGTAGAGTTAAGGTGCGTTAAGATCTCTCTTGAAGTACGTCAGTTATGTGGATCCAAGATTGAAGAAAAGCAAAACAACAAGCAGAATAGATAACCATGATACCCACCATGATGTTTTCTTATTGTTATGCGTCTTGGTTTAGTAGTATGGGGATAGGTGGGGCCATAACCAGAAAAATGGCTCCACATATATAATTTTCAAATAATTTTTCTCACATAATACTTTGACTGGTAAACTGTTTAATATCTTCATTTGTAACAAGGAAATCGTCCCCACTAGACCTGTTAGCATCAAATGCGTGTAACAGTTACCGGTGGGTTATATTTCACCGACACTCCGAGAAGTAAATAACAAATTTCTGTCATGATACGAAAGCCAATATGGCGGATATCACGAATAACTAAAGGGCGATGATAGCTTACTCGATCGATTGAGGGATTGTTTGTGAGTAAAGCCAACGTAAACAAACACAGGGAAAATGTGCTCTTTTAATAGTCTGCAAAATTTTAGATCACAAGAGTTTCTGAAATTATTTGCACACAAAAAGCATGGCAGCAGTTTTTCTGATTGTGGTTTGTATCTCCCCAAACAATCCCACAATAGCTTGCGCGGCCACTCCTCATCCAAGACTGCTTATCTACCGTCTTTATGTTTTGTTTCCAGGCTATTTCTGTCGCCCAGTCTGTGATGGCTCGTGACTATGTTGAATGTTGCGCCAAAACCCGCTGGAATGTAAAGGAAGTGTTCAAAAGCGCTGCAGACGCTATTCTTCACAAGAACGACGAT
>OX419338.1:645000-702500 GCA_948470475.1 Galaxea fascicularis | reverse complement strand
GCGCATTCTTATCGAAATATGCTAAAGTACAAGCTTCTGCCATCTTCTGTTTGAGACATTCAAAGGACTTCTTCTGCTCTGGTCCAAATTCAAAGGGTGTCTCTTTCCTTGTCAGTCTTCGCAGTGGTTCAGATAAAGTGGCAAAGTGAGGTATGAACCGGCTGCTGTAATTGGCTAAACCCAGAAAGCTACGTACATCTGACGCACTCTTTGGTTCTTCCACCTCTAATACTGCTTTAACACGATCTGCTGTAGGACCAATGCCTTTCTCTGAAAGCAGCATACCCATGAACACCAGCCTGTCCGTATTGAACAAACATTTCTCAGCATTTAAAGTGAGACCACACTCTTGCAGACGTTCTATAGTTTGGTGGAGTCGCCTGTTGTGTGTTTCTGTGTCGGGACCATGCACCACAATGTCATCCGAAATGTTTTCGACACCTTCAATACCTGCCAAGGCTGAAGCGATTTCATGCTGATATTGTTCACTGGCAGAACAGACCCCAAAGAGTAAGCGCTTGTATCGAAACAAACCATCAGGTGTAGCAAAGGTTGTGATTTCCCTGGATTCTGGGCTCAACTCCAACTAGTGGTACCCCCATTTAAGGTCTAATTTACTGAAGACCTTAGAGCCATTCATTGTATGCAACACCTCATCAACTGTGGGAATTGGATATCGTCTTCGCATAATGGCTTGGTTTGCCTGTCTCATGTCCACACATAGGCGGATGTCCCCGTTGTCCTTTGGGACAATCACCACAGGGTTGACCCAGGGGGCTGGACCTTCCACTGGTTCAATTATTCCCATGTCCAACAGTTCTGTGGTCTTATCTCGGATCTTTCCTCTCAAATTAAATGGCACCCTTCTATAAGGCTGTGCAATAGGTTTTACAGTGGGGTTTATATCCAGGGATATCTGTTTGTTCTTCAGTTTTCCGACACCCTCAAATACCTCTGGGTACTGCTGTTTTAAACTGTCAGCTTTACTTGTTACCATAGCAATGTTAATGCCAACTTTAAACACCCCCAGTTCTGTGGCTGTGATCTTTCCAAGCAATGACATCCCTCTACCTTTAATCACCAAGACTTCAGCTTTGGTGGATCGATCACAAACACTCACTGTGCACTTAAAACTACCCTTAACTGGCAGTGGCTGACTAGATGCATATGGGTATAGCTTCTTGTCTGGGGTAGCCACTTGTGATTCACATTTCACTCCCTTCTCCTTAAGCCGTTCCCACGTCTCCTCATCAATAATGTTGCTGCTCGCCCCAGAGTCTATTAACATCCTAAGGTTTACTCCTCCTACTTGTACGGTGACCATTTCTGAGTGTCCTCCTTCTGTAATACTAAATGCATAGTCCTGCTGGGGCCCAGGGTCATTGTCATCGGGTCCCCCCCCCCCCAACCTGGCGAGCATATGACTTTGTCTTGCAAACTTTTTCAAAATGATCTTTCCCGCGACATTTCCTGCATGTTTTGCCCTTTGCTGGGCACTGGGGATCACGACCGAAATGTCCCAATAAACCACATCTATAACATGTCTTATCTCTCCCTTGGAATCGGCCTTGCATGCTAGTACTCGGATTGTTACTTCTCTCATTGATTCTACTGATATGTTCTGATTCTTCCCCCTTTTCTGAAAGGGCAGCCAGTTAGGTTTCTATCTTTTCGCATTTTGAGGCAACCTCTAGGGTGCGTGTTAAGTTCAGTCCTTGGCCTTCTTCAAGCAATTTTCGTTTGATGTAAATGGAAGTGCACTTATTCAAAACTGCGTCTCTTATCTGGTTGTCGGTATCAGTGCCAAAATCACAATCTTTAGCTGCTTGCCTTAAGCGAGTAACAAACTGCTGAACTGTCTCACCTGGGTTTTGTGTGATCCGATGAAAGGTCTGGCGGGCGAATGCTGAATTTACCTGTGGCACGAAATAGGCGTTGAGAGCTTCAACAGCACTGGCGTAATTTGTAGCATCCCCGGTTTCAGTTAAGGTGGTGAATATCTCCTGCACATCAGGCCCAGCCAGGTGGAGTAACATTGCTCGTCGCCGCTGTTTAGTTGCTGCTGTGGTTCCTTCGCTTATAATAAGCCCTTTCCCGTCCGCGTACAGTTCGAATGAAGTTAACCACCTCTTCCATCGGGGACCAATCGTCGCTGGATCAGAGAAACAATCAAATTTCGGTAACACGCTCTTTTCCATTGCTTTTCGTTTCTCCTCGTCGCCAATGTAGTATTCCCGAGAGTAATAAAGTATCCAAACAAACAGATTTAACTCAACCAATTTCATTGCAAACGTAACATGGCCGCCGCTATCAAAAGCACATGGTTTTACCTATCCCAACATACTTAGCGGCCCAATACATTACAGATCCCTCAAATAGTGTTTATTGAGAAAGATTACCTAATTGAATATCCTTGGGTTTTGGTGACCGTAGTCTTGAGACAGAAAGCCGGAAGTCATGTGTTACAAATTTCCCAGAAGGCCTTCACTTATCAACCCTTCTTATCAAGCTATCAACAGTGTAAAACAAGCACAGTGGCATTCCTCGTAACTCGGTAACCTTGCGGTCTTTGTATGTCCACTATCAGACAGCAAAAGGTCCTATAATTTATACTTTTTTATATAACTACATCAGTTACCGCTGTCGTGCTGTTCAGTAGCGGTGCAAAGTTGGAGCTAGGAATCTCCGAGTCATATTTGTTTGCTTGGCGGAAGGTATAGTATCTTGCAACAACTTAGTGAATTCTTCCATGAATCGGCTTCATTATATTGGATTTGTTTTCCTTTTTTCCTGCAGTTTGGTGAAATAAAATGCCGGTATCAGGGGCTGCTGAACTATACAAAATCAGGGAGACAAAAATAGCAAGTTTTGGCGATGAGGTGCGTATTCCCAGATCCTCCGTGCATCGCTACACAAACATCTTCATCGAGGAGAGTAGACCTTTCTTTCCTGGAGAAGTGTTGCCGATTTACCGTGTTCCACCATTATGTTTCATAGTGCTGATGTTTGTTTTCAGTCTTTCTGGAGCTGGTAACCTCTACGCTGCAATAATTGGCTTCGTCTTCGCGGATTTACCGTTTGTTGTTATCTATTGCCAGAATGAACGCGTCAACCGCATGTCGCTTCCAATCGTCAAGAAGCAAAAGATCGAGAATGATTTGGAGACTTTAAACGCCTTGTATGAGGTTACGTTTGCTGAGCTGGAAATGATGGCAATTTCAACAAACGATGCAGAAATTGGCCTCCTTCGCACCGCGCATGGAAAATTCAAATTCCAAGTATTCCACCCAGCTGCATTTCAAATCATGGATAAAGCCCAGAGTACTTCACGCATTCTGCTTTGTCTGTTCCTCGTTACTTCATTTTACAACATAATCTGCATTATTGTACATTCGCTGATTTAAATCTGTTGTGAAAAACCACGGCTCCTCTTGAAGGTGAAGGTCTTTCAAATTTTTAACGATCGAACAGTGCAGAAAGACAGCGACTAACTCAGCTGAGAGTCATGAGTGAGAAGTGTCCTTGCTAGCTTTAGCTAATCTCGGAGAGTTAGAGAGCGTTTTAAGTCTGATTGGAAATGCAACATGAAATTTAAACTAATAATGTAGTTTGTCACGTGCAGTTATTACTGCATGGAGGAGAAGTATATATAGTCCAGTATATAAACATGTGTCTTTATTACAGGAGGGGGACATGGGGGCTTACGGTATTGCGGTATTGGGCTTTTTTTCATACGGTATTTCGGTAATTTTAATTTTAACGTGCGGTATTGCGGTATCGTCTAGCCTTGCGGTATGCGGTATTTCATCATTTTGGCTGACGGTATTCGGTGAAATATGATTGTTTACGGTATTGCGGTACGGTTGTTTGCGCTTTCCTTTCGATACAATACGCAAAACAAAACACAGTAAGACATAAAGGTCAATAAAAGTTAATATTTAGAAGTCTTTAGACACAATGGTAAATGATTACACCATTTGTGGGTCATTTTGTGACAGTTAATGGTCGATAATATAGGTCAAGATACAATGAGATTGTTGTGGCATCCAATGACAATGAGTTGTCTCAAGTTACCTTATCGGTGTACGTGTGCCGGTAATTCGAGGTCTTACACGTTTTCTCACAATGGCTGAGGTCGCTTTGGACCATAGGAGTAAATTAGCTGTTGGATCGACCTATAAGACCGTATAACCAGAATTGTCTGTGAGCTAGGTACTCGCAGTTTGCCAGGAAGGTCAGAAAGCCGTTTAGTCCATTTGAAGTGACCAAGAATAAGTCTGGCACAATTTTATGATTCGTATAATCTCAAAAAGCTCTAATATTGTCTGTTATTTAGTTAGACTCTGTTTTACTGTTTTGATTGGGAGTTTAGGGCTTACGGTATTGCTATTCCGTTCCTATTTGTCCACCGACTCCCACGCCGGGATGACCCGGGGTCAAGTGTAATCGCACGGAGAGACAGCAGAGTTATTCGATTTAATAATCGTTTATTGTACTTAAAGACGGTTGCATTTGTCCGATGCTGCTACGGATAGACTGGCTTACACTTGACCAGAAATTGGGCGATATGCGTGATGACGTGTTTTGACTACCACCCTTTAGAAAACCGTTTTAAGGTAAGAGAATTGTTATTCACTATAGGACGGTATTAGGGATCACGCCTCACTGCATGCTTTTCGTTTTGTATACTCCTACCAAAAGGTTGAACGAATGAAATTTACTTTTCAGTGAAAATTTGCGAACTACCAAAATATTAAAAAAAAAACATGAACATCCTTTTGCATAAATGCCTCAGATAATTAAACGCGCTAGATGGAAGCAACCATAAGTATGCGGAACCGATTATCAATGTAATTAAAATATGCGATACCGGTATTTAGTCGATTTGCGACGCGGTATTTCGGTATTTGCCATTTTTTCGTACGGTATTGCGGTATTGGGTACCCCCCAATGTCCCCCTCTTACAGCTTTTATCATTCAAAGGAGCTGCGTATTAGTGTATGGAGCTGTAGGAAAACGTGTACAGTGAAGCTAAACGGGATACAAGCATAATTAAGAGATGTTTAAGACTTAGTTACCTCTGAAATTAGAGCAGTTTGTATTTGGTTTTGTTCCATGATGGTCAGATTGGCCCGATATATACTAGAGACGGATCATCCGCCTGGGACGAACTTGGGCAAAGAACGATAGTTCGTCTGATAATTCGTCTGCGTATAAATACGGGCAAACAGACGGATTATCCGTCCAGACGAACTATCTGGATAATTCGTCGATGAACTCGAATTATCCAGATAGTTCGTCTGGACGGATAATCCGTCTGTTTGCCCGTATTTATACGCAGACGAATTATCGTTCTTTGCCCAAGTTCGTCCCAGACGGATGATCCGTCTCTAGTATAAATCGGGCCATTATTCAGGGTTATCGTTGTGTTCATCATCTTTTTATGTCTGTTGTGTAAAACTAAGGAGTTTTGAGTCTCAGTCAGCACCTCTGCCTTTTCTTGTTATTATATTTCAAAGCTTAAGGGGACTCAAGGCGAAATTAAACGACGTAAAAATTAAAACTCGAGAAAGAATCCCTTATTTTCATTTTGTCACAAGCTAAGGTTGACAATACTTCCCGGAAAGCTATTTCTGTTCTGACCGCGGTACTCGACCCTGTTTGACAGCGGTCTCACCCAATGTATGTATGACGATGTATGACGTACTTGTTTGCCAGTCTCTTATCACGTTTGACAAACAACCCTCAAACAACCATCATAGTCATCATACAGGCAGCATTATCCTCCATGATGTCTCAAGAACCACAGGTAGACTTACCGGCGAGTTCTTCTGTTCACTCCGAAGAGGGAAGTAATGAGGTAATTTCATTTCCATTTAGTTTTTCTCCACCGTGATTGCTCATTAATTTCTTGATTGTCATGCATATTTTGATTTTCGTAAGAGAGACATACTTCTGATTACCTTTACCACCGTTTTCACGACAAATCGAAAGAGACATATGTGGATGAAATCATGCAGATTTAAAAATGTTTATATGGAATTAAAGTTAAGTACTGAATTTGTAATCTAGCTCTAGCGACACAATCGAAACTTGCTTAACAAACATCCAGTATTTGCTACGGATAAAAATGTTTCAAAACTCCACCCAGAGAGCACTAACTAAACCTCCATATGTGACAATTAAAGGCTCTTGAGTAAAAAACTGACTAAATCAGGCCTCAAAGTTTTCCCTGGTACTAATTGTACTGCGTTCCCAGATCATCTTTTTTTTTCGCTTCGAACAGTTTACGTCTATATTAATCCAGTTTCTGTGTTGGTTAGGATTTAAACTTTCGGATTCCAGGATTCACGGGATTTAAGTTTTCGCTTTCGCAGAGTGAATCACATAGCAGAACTTCCGGTGAAAATATTACGGAGCAGGTTTTCGGAAGCGAAAGCAAAAGAGAGAAAGAAAAGCCTGACACTTTTGAGTATACAATACGATCCTTCTCATAGGATCGAATTTCCGTCGGGCTTACGGACGGACCCGGCATTAGAAAAGTAAAGAGAGGGTTGGGACAGGAAAATTCATCCAAGAAAAAAGGATATGAGAACATTTCGTAGACATATACATTACAACTAATCAACATAACTTACACAAGAGTATTTCAGCAATACTCGTTTCGTCCTCCGACGTCAGCTGCACAGTAAACATGGTAAACCGGGTCGATAAGGGGTTTAGGGCTCCAGGGCTCCAGGCCTAAAAGGGCAGGGCTGCAGGCTCCAGGATTAACTTCGTTTTCGAGGCTGTAGGCCTCATAACATTTGGTTTAGGGATCCTGGCAAAAATGGCCCCTGAATGATTCGCATATGATGAATGGAATAATTAAATTAAGTTTACTATCTCAGGAGAAACAGTACAGTTCTTAAGAGAAATTTAAACTACCGTGTAGCGAAGTTTAAATATGCAAAAATGACACTCTAAGGAAGATGGTAACGTAGATACGGGAAAAGGAAATCCACTCATCGTTTTGACTGTTCATGTTTATCGGGTTCAATCAGTGCCCCTTGGTGATGTGTCTGCACAGGAAACTAGTGTCGCACACGTTCAGTCCACACACGTGACTGTGGAGTCTACTGGTGTCATTGTAAAATCCGGAGGCTCATGTCATGCGTTAACAAACCATTACATCAAGGAAAGCAGGCCGTTCTTCCTGAATGAAAAGCTTCCGGGCTACATCGACGTCCCTTTCTTCTATGGGCTTGCACGGCTCGTGTGGTTTGCAAGTTTATTCGGTTTTTTGGCCGCAGCTGGGATGAAATCAAAGTACCCATTCTTTTTGTACTTTCCTCTTGGTTTCTTTATAGCTTGTTTGTTGTTTTTCTTTATTTACTGCCAACATGAATGGGTGCACAAAAAGTCATTTCCTGTTGTTTTGAAGCAACCCATCATCGACAGTCAGAAAACTGGAAACGATTTCTATGAAGTAACTCTGACTGAACTTGAAGGAATGGCTCTTCAGAATTACGAGTCGGGTGTGGGCTTTGTGCAGCTGACCCAGGGTAAAATTCAGTTCCAGGCCTTTAACAGGAATGCGATTCGAAACATGGCAAATTCCAAGCGACGGTCACGATGGATGCTGTTTCTCTTCTTCACAAGCTCTCTTTACAATTGCTACGTGATGGTGTCGTACACATTCGGTGCTGGACTGGCTTGGTTTTAAGACCATTTAAACTTTGATTCACTCTTATCATTCTCGACCACTCTTACTGCACGACAAAGTGGTCGCTTACGGGAGGTGGTCACTTATGAGGAAAATCAACAAAATCAACTCAAAACTGAATTGATTAAGTTTGATTTCACTAATTATGCATAGATCCTTTTTATCTAATATTATGCTAATAGGGAAAAGATTGAAGGCAATAGCGCATTTCACATCGAATAACATCTGGAAAATCTTATCATACCACTGCTGAACCTTTATAACATTTTGTATCAGATCACCGTACCAACTCAAGTCATTATTTTTTGCTTGTAAACAGTTATTGTCTGTCGGCACTCCGGGTTAGCGCTATTAAAACTGAACTTTTATGGCATTTGAGTAATGATTTTCTAACGAAAATACTGGATCATGTTGGGTGGTCGCTTACTGGATACAGAAAACAAAAGAATATATCAAATTTGTTGCCTGAAGAGTGGTCGCGGTCGCTCAAAAAAAATTAATAGTGGACGCCTACGAGAGAGTTTTTGAAACAGTATTTAAATGAGAAACAAAACGGTTATTTACAAAAGTGGTCGCTTACGGGAGGTGGTCGCATGCGAGAAGTGGTCGCTATCAGAGAGTTGACTATCTGTAAATATCGTATTTGTCTATTAGTAAATATCTTAGGATCTCTGGCTATAGTTAGCATGACTATGCCCAACTTCAAAACTCCTGTTCATTTGACTGCTGTACACGTATTCTGTATTGTCATACCTACACTGTACCTAGTGTGTTTTAAGGTCATGTAAACAGTATGAATAGAAGTTGAAGTTCAAAAGTCGCAACAAGTTTGTACATACAACATGTAGAAAAAAGAAATACGCTCAGTGGCTGTCATTTTGAGCTGGCATCCGCCGACCTCGTTGATTTGGAACAATACAAATTTGAAGGAAAAAACACCCAAAATGTTCGTGATATCGAGGTATACTGTTATGTTTTGCTCGGCTGCCCAGTACTTCCGGATCTAAACGATTTAAAGAAATAACATTTGTGCTTTGATGCCTGTATGAAGCCACGGTACACTGTAACTGTACAACTGATGACTTAGAAGGCGCGGCACTCTTGTTGTGGAAATAAAGGACGGGGGTTTTATCGCTGTTGCTACGTTCATCATACATCTTTTGAAGTTTTGGTATTTCATTCGTTACTGAGGGAAAGTTTTTGCCTTTGGACTTCCAGATTATGTTTGTTGTAACATGGCAAGTGATCTATCGTATCGCGGTCGTGTTCCACACATTTTGGTTGCAACTTTGGCCAGGCGCGGCTGAAGAATATCGTTCGATATATATATTCCAGTAAGTGTTTGCTACTTTTATTACGACATAGTAAGATGATTTCTTTTCATCTAATGCTAATAACGGTATCATCACCTTAAGCTCTCTGAGCTACGTTTGTATCAGCCACAGTTTTGTTCCAGCTGCCATCAGAAAGCGAGAGTGTCGATGTCATATCATCCCTTCGACGATAAAACTGTTGCCATAACAGAATAGGGGGGGCCCAATATCGTCAAAACGTCAGTTTGTAGCAAAAGCCGAGGTCGCATACAGCACCCATAACGAAAACAATAAAAGAAGAAAAGTAACGAAAGAATAACACTTCCAAGTTAAGTTGTACAATTTTGCACTGAATAACTTCTTTGAAGTTTCCCTGTCAGCCAGGATATCCACAAGTGATTAAGTTCGGTTAATTGCGTCTTATTTGAAAGGGGCTAAGATTAATGAGAAGCTTTTCAAGGAGATGTTCGTCACAACATAATATAAACCAATTATATACATCTCTTACATCTGTTTCTAAACTTTCTTTTTCAGGCACTCATCATTCAACGCTTTTGTGTTTACAAAGTACAGTTGTCAACAAATCTCATTTAAGCCGGCCGTAGTTTGCTAAAATATTCTGATTTACCTTCCTTTGTCAAGTATATAACATGTATATAAGATGATCTATGGCGACAAAACTGTATCTAACTTTAACATCTCCTGCTTGCAAAGCCTGACGAAAAGACCAAACGTCGATCATTTTACAAATAGCAATATCTGAGCTTTCCGCAGGAAATGGCTTCGTACACGGTTGAAACCATTTTGACCTCCCTTTTCATGATCACTGTGTCCCTTATTGCTGCTTTCGGCAATTTCCTGGTCATCATGGCAATCCTGTGGAACAAAAAGCTTCGCACAGTGTGTGACTTTCTTTTCCTTAATCTGGCTGTGGCTGACATGCTTCAAGGAGCTGTTGCTATGCCGCTTCGTCTCGCTGATCAACTCAATCAAACAGCAAACAGGCCTCTGATTCCTTGTCTTGTGGTGATACCATTGACAGTGTTTCTTTTTGGTGCGTCAAACTTCAACTTGACTCTAATAAGTGTTGATCGATACCTGGCATTAAGACGGCCTTTTCTGTACCCCAGCCTAGCTGTACCTTGGAAAGTAGCCCTTATTATCGCAGTATCTTGGCTGCTGATTTTCATCATCGCATTTCTGCCCATAATGGGATGGGGAGCTTCTGACACTGCTAAAGTCGCTGACATTTGTTTGTACTCCACCACATTAAGCTCGGAGTATTTGTTTATGTTATTTTCTATTGCCAACTTAACCGTCGTCATAATCTTAGCTTTCACAAATTATTTCATTCTCAAAACTGCAAGAAGACAGATTCGTCAAATACTACACGTCAACAAATGTCACGGACCTATTTTGGAGAAGCCATTTTCTATTACCCTCGTTACAATCCGATCAACTAGCGACACCAACCCGACTAACACTCGAGAGCTAATCCCGCGGGCTCTGGATAGTAAGGAACGCCGACCAACGAAAGTTGTCCTGATCATCGTTGGTATCTTCGTATTTTTGACAACGCCAATCACAGTGATTGACATCATCAGTTTGTTGGGTTGTCCAACATGCACCCCTCTCACTGTTGTCAAGGTGACTGTGTTTATGGCGTATGCCAACGCTTGCGTTAACGTGTTTATATATGCGGGTTACAACACAGAAATGAGAAAAACTTGGGTTGCTATCTACCGGAAGGCAAAAGATGCAGTATTGAGACGTTTCAGAGTGGGGACAAGTAGTATAAATTAAAATGAGATGACTTTTCCAAAGATAGAAATAGGTTGATTAAAGGGTGATTTCGACTGTCACGTAATTTTTACGTAGGTGCGGGCGTAAACTTTAACTGGCTTTACGTGCGTAAATAAAATAGACACGCGATATATGAAAGCACGCGCGTAAACGTACAAGATGAACCCCGCTCATCTTTAACGTTTAGTAACGACCTTCTATGTATCGTTTACGTCCTTACGCACGTAAAAATTACGCGAGTGGAAATCCACCTTAAAGTTGTAAACAACTAACTTTTTCATGAAATCAAGTGGCCATCAAGAAACGTTGTTGCTTTTCCTAGAATAACGAGTTTAACGAAATTGAGCGTCCAGCATCTTTCCGTATGCGGTGTGTAGGTAAAAGAATCACCTGAGTAAAGAGGTTATGTCAGTCATGAGGCAACTCAAGACATGGTAAGCCAAACCAAGTTTGCTTACGATACGATACGATACGATATGTTAAAGAGGGTATAGACATGTTAACCCAATGAGAGTTTTTCGGTTATGGTTAGGTGTAACAGTGTTTGGAACATTATATAAGTACACGTAAAAAGTTGCGCGCGTATAAACGAGCAATAACAATAATAACAATAATAATTTTTGGGCACTGGGGTAGGACAAGTTGATACCTTAGCCTACTTTGGAATGTGGACGCTCTCGCCCACCAGAACCTAAGCTACCCCCGTTAGGGTAACGACGAAGGGGCAGGAGGGGCTTCAAGCCTTGGCCATGTGGCAGCTCTTTTGAGATGGTGCCTCAAAAAAAAAAAAACACCGGTCGTGGTAGAACCTTAAAAGCACTAACTTCAATGAATGAAATGAGTTTCTTTCCTGTGTAGCTGTTTGTTTGGTAAACTGTCCTAAAAAGTGGCCAGGATCGTGGAAAACGTCCGTACTCGCAAAGGCCAATCTTCATCCCAGTTACGTTTGAGAAATTTTTCCTTGAATAATTATTTGAGGTAGGTAAATTCTTTCCAAGGTAATGCAACAAATGAATCTATCGGCTTCTAACGAACACGCTTTTCGTTCTAAGGCTGCGAACTGTGACGTAGCAAGGCAGTTCATTCAAAACAGATTTGTTCTGTTGTTTGTTCAAGTTTATTTAAAAACAATTCCAGAAATAATATTTACGTTTCCCACCTGTCACCTACTGATGATTCTTCACATACAAAAATGGTCTCTTGTGGCCGTCAGTCAAAGGCGATGTTTTTTTATGCGCACGTCGTCAAATAATGAGAGACGTTATTACAGAAAGGTGGAAATGCAGACGGCGCATTCAAGGGAGCGAGCCTGAAAACCAGTAGGAATTCTTACCAATTGTATGGTAAAACTGTAAGAATTTTTCACTCACCGTAAAAGAACATTTTCCTACAAACACAGTGGAAAGAGAGGAATATGTAGCATTTGACGATCGAGTTGACCCTTTTAATCTGAAACTAGCAAATCAAGTTAGAATTTAAAAAAAACAAAGCGGGATTGTTCTATGTCTTCTCCAACCGAAATAATAAACATAAATATTTCCAATACAAATGGAATGAGTAGGAAATCCAAGGAGATGTAATTTTTATTCAACCTTGGTCAAATTTTTCTCAAAGTTTGAAACTTGTGGGAAAACTAACAAAGCAATCAAGTAAAACAAGAAAAACAAAAAAAAATTAAACGACGTGATAATTAAGTATGCAACAAAGGAATACTTTATCGATTTACCAGCGAATTTTAACTCTAAATTCACTGAAGAAAAATGAAAACTAATTTTGAAAAAAATTGTCGCATCGTAGTTGGGTTCAGTGAACAGCGTATTGGTCCATGACCAGTTTTAACAGCAAAACAGTCTGAATCACAACAGGTTGATATTTTAAAGCAGCCTATATGCCTCCCTGCCCTGTTTTTGTCAAACGTCTGACATGTTCGTGGTTGATTATGAACATTCAATAAACTTCAGAGAAACAGGAACCCTGCCATTTAAACGGCGTCGCTTCCAGCTCCATATTTGATTAAAAATCAACTCTGAGACTTTTGTCCTTTTTTTTTTTGTTTGTTGTTTTTGTTTTGCGATACTTTACTTACTGAGAAAATTTAATTGAGTTGAAATTTTAAGTTTGTCAGTCAAGAGCAGCGAGCACCTGTTCCCATCCACATGGACTTGGAATTTTTATGTTTTTGTTTATGAAGGGACAACAGGCAGACGAGACAGAACATGTTACCGACAGAAGCGGACATGTGAAGCACCCCTGTCGCCCTGAATGACGTTTTGGCAAAGCGTACGCTAGTACTGATCCGGTTTTACTGTTCATTATATAGAAACTGATATAATTGGAGAACTGAATACTTTGGCTCCCAAACTAAGCTTTAAGGATGTTTGTTTGCCAAATAGGCTTGCCAAAACAACCACACTGATCAACAAAAAGCTTTTTTGGTAACGAAGAAACGGCAGTTCGTCGGAGAAAGGTTTGAAAAGTATTGTCTCTTTCGAAAATTAACAGGAGACTGTAACCGAAACTAGGCTTTTACGCTGCTAACATTCTAAGTTCCAAAGAACACTCGAGTTATAAAACGCTCGAGCGCCTTCTTTATTCTTGAGACTTATGTTTGTTTTATCACCGATGTGCTAAATCTACTGGAAATACTGCGCCTGTGAAAGACATTGGAGATTTGGACGCTTAGCTCAGTCTCTCAATAGGCTTCAAAAGAGAACACGTTTTTCTTCAGAAAACCTAAGCGTCTTAGATAGCAATATACCATTTGATTACCAAGGGTAAAAGCCACGAACAACACTTCACTTCGCGATCGATATTAACTGAATCTCGATTCCTGTCCACGGGTTTTACTGATTCAGAAACGCGGTATGCGGAGTAATTCATAAGTTTTTGATCGTTTTGGTGGCCAGTTTTTGCAAATGCATTTAAGCATACAAGATAAACATTGCTATTAAACTAAAGAAAAAAAGAAAATAATAATGTTTACCAGCTGAGAGGAACAAGGCTGTCTTTGTTTAAAGACCTGCTTCTGGTCTTTTAGTCCCAAGCTTAAGGTCTTCACTGGGAATTCGTGATCAATTCATTATAATAGACTTTTACTACAGGTGCGTTTTAGGAACGTATGCTGTTATGCTATGTCCACACAAACTCTCAACTAGAGGAGGTAATTTTGTAATATTTAAAGTGAAATATGAGCTGATAATTGCCATTTCTGATGGTGAGATTCGCAGTTCATTTAAAAGCATTCAAAACGTAGTAAAACTGGCCAACAGTTTCAGACATTCATGATATTAGACGGACGAGGCATTACGTGTATGGACACGTGGTTCTCAGAAATCCATATCCGATTTTTGGTAACGTATATCTTCGATCATGAACTGTACCTACCATCTTCGACAAAATTATTAGGGAAGGTTTGATGCTCTTCAGGTTATCAATATATGTTTTCCTTCACTACCATAACTATTGATTTCTCCCTCTCCCAAATTCAATGTCAGCTTTTTACCGGCTGCAAATGTATGAGAATTTTCTGGTGCGATTCAACATTGGCACAACATTGAAAATGGGGATGTGGGGAAAAACACGGCGAAAAAGGCGATTACTGTCAACCTTCCCAAGAGATGTGTCGAGAATCATAGTTTTCGAAGTTAATCAATTGGCGAAAAAGCCTGAAAAACGTCAGGCCTAAAAAGGATTAAAAACTGGAATAGAGATTAGTATTGGATTGGCCGTTCTAAAAATTGATTTCTATACAGGGCTCTGTTATTCTTCTGCTCAGTATAATTAGACCATCACCAGCACAAACTCCTACCATTCGTCTGTGCTCTTGGTCATTATACGTACGAGGTTAATTCTCTTCTCCAAATATGAAGAACCAGATAGTATTCACAGGACCCGACCGCCCTTACTCAGTCAATTAATTTTCTTTGTCAGTTGAGTGAGTCGTGGTGGTGATGAACGGTAAAATCCATGTGATTCCTTCAAGAATCAAATTGTTGCATCTGAAATCAAAAGTTAGAACCATCTTGTAAAGCATAAATAAACAGCACCCCGAAAAATTACTTACTCGGTAGCTATAGCTTCATTTGACTTGTTTCTATGTGGAGAGATGTAACAAACTAAATTAATCTTATTATATTAGTCTTTCCATGCGAGTTCCTGATGCATTAAAACAAATTACAGTTATGATTTTAATTTGGCCTTATGTTTGAATCGTACCACAAAATTGTAAGTACAAAGACAGAAGGCCAGGTACACTTGGAAAACAACAGCTGGTCTTACCATCCACTCATGCTGGTTCGTTTTGCAGCATACTAATTACCGTGAAAACCTTTCCAGAAAATTCCAACCTGTGGATTTGCGAGTGTTCTCTGTCATTGGTTTTTTTTTTAATTTTCAAAGCTTTATTAACACATAGGGAAGTTACAGTAATAACGGCTATACATACAACAAAGCAGTATACTAGTAAAGTGTAAAACTAAGATACAAAAGTGTGTCACAATAGAATTTACTGATTGAACTTACGATTTAACGATTAAACAAAAAAGAGAGGATGAAAAAAATATAGATTTAACTGAAAGTGAAAAAAAAAAAGAGTCTGTCATTGTTGTTGTTGTTTTATCTAAATAATGGCGTTGCTGACAACTTACGAAGGATAATCCTTGACTGCACATCTGGTATTCTAAATGATTCCTTTGAATCCCAAATTTGTCCACCTCTGTTGTCTCACAGCTGAAAGCTCCTCAGGCAAATCAATAGTAACTTGCCTCCGTAAGGAAACGTGGGTTTTCCACCAGATTCAGAAACTAGTTGAATTTTGTAGAAGAGGAGATTTGCTTGGTTATTTTACTACAAAACACTGTGATAAGGTGGAGCGTAAAAACATTTGGTTTAAAAAACAATGCCTCCGTTTGATCGAAGTGTTTAGTCTTTGAAATGCTATTCATTAAGGAACCCAGCCCTGTGTTAAATACACAGAAAGACGCAATTCGCGCCAAACGTTTTACGTGACTCTTTGCATGCAAATATTTATTGTATTATATATTTTCAGCAATTTTTATTACTTTTTAATCATTGCTTCTTTGCATTCGTATCCCTTAGGAATTCTCAGTTTATTTTTAAATTCGTAACTATTTAACTCCTTCAGTTGACTTGAAAATGACGTTAAGCGAACGTCGAAACGTCGTCGCTGTTTTCTAAACCAAAATATTTTTACGCTCTATCTTATGGCAGTATTTTATATTTAAGTTAGTTGAATTTTGTAAATTATATAATTTTTTCTAGAGTGGAAAATGAGGCACAACCTCTTTGGAAACTTATTGTTCGGTTGAGTCATTTTCAAAAAAACTTAAGTTTCCATACTGCATAGAATCGAACTCAGTCTTTTCCTTTGGTGACTGAATATGGCCAATCACTGATCGGAGTGTATTTTTGCCGGCGATACTCTTCCAAATAGTCATGAGGTCCTTTGAAGTTGGTAGTCCTAAGATTAGAATTTAATACAGTGACTGATTACAAAGAATTGTTCATTGCCAAGCTGGCTGTTGGTTTCTTCCTGTTTGCCACTGATCTAGTTTTCCTCTTAACTCTTACTAAGGAGGATTGTTTTCAGCCTGGTCTTTAAAGTTTTCTTTGGTATATGTTATATTCGCATTAGGATTGGAAGTCTTTCAAAAAAAGGAAGGGGTCTGTGATCTTAATCTTCCGGTTTAAACGCTTTAGCTTCACCAGGCTCAAAACATTTAATCAAGACATCTTTGTGGCCAATGATGATTTTCATTAAGCTAAAAACCTTTAAACCTTCATTATTTTCGTTTTCTCTTCAATATTAAAGAAAATAACGGACATTAAAAATTTTCTTAGTCTCTCTCCCTTTCTTTCTCTCTGCCCATGTGTTTCTCTACGGTGTGTCTTCTTTAACCTTCCCCTGTGTTTCTATTAGGGACCTTGAGATTTGAGTACGAGGTCGTGTGCGAGTACAAGTTTCTAATTTCAAATCCATCACCTCCCCTGAACCCTCACTCTTCCTTGTTGCTTACCAGCACTGAGATCAGGAGATTATAGGAACAAGATTGGTGTCACTAATGATCATCTGAAGCACGCGGAAAAGATTTCTAAAGTCGTACTTGTGCTCAAATCTTAACAATATGGCTGAAACACACAAAGTTTCTGGGTATATTTTTGTTTCTTTCTGCAATCACCAAGCTGAAAACAGTAAGTTAGTATAGACAGTTATTTCCCCAACTTGACGGTCTCTAAACGAAAACTAAGTTAGCTTTGTTGAATGATGTGGTATAGGATAGCTAAGCCATGTTCCTAATCTTTAGCCAAGAATTTACCTGAAGACACACAAAAAAAGAATCAAATAATTGATCCTTCAATCAAGCTGCAAATCGAAAATGTGTATGAAGCAAACACATGCACACATGAAAACGATGCCCCATGTCTTTAGACACATCGCAAACAGTATTAATTGCCCACAGGTACTCACAAAGTTTACCAAATCAATCTCCAGAGTCTCCTTTAATTCATATCAAAATTAAATCTTAGCCTTTCGCACACCAAAAGATTAATTAGTTTACCTCTTTATGTTGAGCATCTGGCAAAACATTATTCATAAAAAGATACTTTTGTTCGACCCTGGTGACGAAATTTTCCAACGGACTTTCATGAACACATGTTTGTCTCGCACATGCTCTAAGACAGCAGAAATTAAACAGTTTGTTACCGTCCCAGTTTATCAAAAGAGAGTGTACAAATACCAGTAAATTGAAGCAAGCTAGAAACTGGTGATTATATTCATTTCTGGAGATCCAAACATGTACAGTTTCACGAGCGGTTATCATCCAGTTGATTCACTTGTGCAAAGCTACCCTGTGTCTTCCCTGAAGTCCAGTTACGAGAAATCTCTTTAATTAATCTGGTCATGGAGCTGTACTTGGGTATTTTAAACTCCAAGTCAAATTTTGTGTTAGAAATCAGGTCAATGCATTTATTGATTTGTAGGGTTTTCAAAAATAAGCTTTATCCTTTGCATTTTGAAATGTTTTCTTTTCGCTGACATATTCTTGCTGTAAAGCCCCGAAGGCCAGAATGAATGTTATTATTGTATTTCACCGGCCAACAGTAGTTTAACGCAGGATGTATCCCCACAATTTAGATTGATCACTGGTTCTAAAAGACTTTGAGAAAAAAATCACTCTGCTGTGCTGTGTCTTGTATTGGATATTTACTGTAAAGTCAGTAATATTTATAGAAATAACTTTAATAACAGTCAACCAAGCGTAAGAGGCCGCTTAACAAATACTAACATTTATGTCGGAGTCTTTATATGAAATCATGGAAAAGAAATGAAACTTGTCGCTTGAACAACTCTTGTTTTACAAACGACTCTTCCTCAAGACAAAATAACCTGTTATCGTTACTCACTATTGCCATGAAGTTATTGCATTGTTATTGTCAGACCAAACGTGCTGATACGAAATTCCGCCAAACACAGTACTCCTTCAGGTCTTTTTATTCATCATGGCGGCCGTTCGAATATCCTTAAAACGACATTTAAATGAGAGCTAAAATTTAAAAGACTAGACCTTTAGACGATTTAAAGATTTGTAAGAAAAACAATTTATAGTTTTGAAAAACAAAAGCCGTATGGAGTCCGGTTTGTTATAAGGACAAGAAACTAAGGCTGTTGTTGCTGACGAATGATCGAACACAATGCTTTTATCGCAAAATCTGTGCACTGTAATGCAAAGAAATTTACCACCAGCTAATTGGACAAAGTTTAAATTTGATGTTGTTTTAGCAGCTTTGTTAAAATGCTGTTGGAGAGAGTAAAATATTTTGAGATCGTTAATAAACGAGCCAGATTTCGTTGTCGGGAAGATTAGAATTACGTTGTCTTCCAATCAACGTAACTCGCGTTCTGCTTTGTCTGCAAATTTAAAGGCGAAGTTGGAAATAAAGATAAAATGGTTTCCAGGCAATTTCTAAGGACAGCAAGAGAAATTTATTCATTTAATTAACTTCGTAGGTTGGTGAATAAGTTTCGAAAGAAAACAACGAGAAAGGAATATCAAATTAATAAATTATAGGTTTACGCGCACAGAAATATCAAACCATTTCAAATGGCACGTTTTTTATTTTGCTTTTTGTATTATCGTACAAACCTATATGCTTCTTTCTTTTTATATTATAAACTTTTTTCTCGTCGTTACAATGGATACGCAGAAGAATTTTGTACAAACATGTGGGCTATAGATACGAATACGATGGCTTCTGTTATGCGTACGAATGTTCAAAATAAAAGGTCCTTGAATGGCCCTAAATTGTTATTGATTGTTCAATGTCGCAGTAAATATCTTCACAGAAGTTCTTCTTCTCTCAGTAAACTTACATCACCTATCACAAATTCGATTTAAAAAGAAACGTTTTTACCATATTAGCGTCCATTTGGATGCCTTGATTTTATATGGCGGTCTAAATCTCGTCTTCTTACGAGCACCTTTCCGCAGTACTGACATTTGTAGGGAGTGTCACCAACCGCATGTAGGCGGATGTGTTTTGCCATATTGCTTGGATCTCCGAATCTCTTTTGACAATATTTGCACTTGAGCGGTTTGTAGCCAGTATGAATACGCATGTGGATTTTAAGCCCGTACTTTCGGGTGTACAACTTTCCACACAGTTCACACAGGTAACCTTTATTAACTTTCTTAGAGTTAAGATCGTTTATCATCTCCTCATTGCATCCCGACGTCTTAGGTTTGTCTGGTTCCAGTTGGCCTCCATTCAAACTTGTTCCGTCCCCGTTCGGCGTCGTAGACGATGTTGACAATCTGTTAACATTTTGCTCTGCTCCGAACAACATAGGACCTGATGGATTCATGACTGGTTGGCCATTTAGCGACGGAAAACCTTGAGGAAATCCGTACTTGAAAAACGGCATTCCAGACGGGCTGCAAAGTGGCGGTCGTGGCTGAAGCAAAAAGGCAGGATTACCCAGCATATCGGGCATTTGGTTCTGTGAAAAGGAGGAATCTTGTGACAAATTATATCGCATTCCATTGAGTCCGTTTAGTTCGTTCAAAAGCGGTCGTGAAATTGAAGGAAATTCCGAAGAAACTGGCACAGATCCAAGCTCTGGGCTTTTAAAGCCGTTGAAACTTGCGGAGCTGAAGGATTGCGACTGGTTGACGTGAGGTACTAGAGGAGAGCTTTTTAGTCCATCTTTCATCCCGAACGTTTCAGCAGTGAAAGAGGGTAGACTGACTGGTGTAAGTGGTGTTAGCACGGGCTGCAGCTTGTCTGGAGATTTCACGACCTGCAAATCGGAACTTGAGTGCAGCGAGAAACCAGTTGGCGAGGCTTTGGAAGACGAGCTTTCTCCTCCAGAACTTTGCAGCGATTTTGGACTTTCTTTCATCAGGAACGAGTCGGTATTGAAATTGGAAAAAAACGGAAACTGATTCATGGCCAATGGGAGATTGTTGAAGCCATTAAAGCCGTTTAAACCGTTCAAACAGCCCATGCTGTTGGCTAAATTAAGTCCAGATGAAGAATGACCTCCGTTTACGATGGGTTTATCATCATGAACAGACACGTCCGATAAAAACGCCCCGCCGTTATGGTGTTGGCTCCTGCTTGTTTCTCCATCATGTTTTAGGCTGAGCGGTGGATCACTATCCGGTTTTGATACCTGTATCCCGTCTGTATCCGAGTTGGGAGTTAGAAACAAAGTGCTCATCCTCGGCCGGCTGTTCAACGGGTTGTTTCTACTTGGAAGGTTACTGGTGTGTGAGTGTGTTCGCTGACTGTGAAACAGGGTCTCTTTATAGCAGATCCCACGCTTTGAGGCGCACTCAAATGCGATGTGCGTTTTAAGTGTGTTTGGGAATGCAAACACTTGCGAGCAGTAGTGACAAATATATTGGTATTCACCTGTGAAAGAACCGACAGGTGTAGCAAAAGTTAATGACACGTGCTAGTTGACCAGCCAATCAGAGGCGCTTGAAAGAGGACAGCAAAACAGCGAGTCACTGACACGTGCGAGCGGATCTAGGCTCCCCCGCCTTCACTACTGGCTTAGAAGTTAAAATAATTTAGGCGCTCGAGCGAGGAAGGCTATTAATATTCAAAGACACATTCATAATTAACCAACCATGCTGTAATTAGCTTCTCGTTTATTAGCTGGAGGAAGTGAGATCTTTTTTAAATGTTTGCTCTCTAAATGATTTTAAATGTTTCCTCTAGTTTCCCGCACATTTGAGACTCACTGCAAAAAAACACACACGGCAGGTTAGAAACGGGATTACAGGACCGCGCTAAGAGAATTTCAGTGATTTTTAGACAATAAACTTTGCCACGAGGGTCGTTCAATTCTATTGTTAGATCTTTTGTTAATGACTCCAGCCAATCAAATTACGTTGTCAGCCGTTCTTTTCAAATGACTCGGTGTTTTAATGGCATCGTTGCCTGGGGGAAATCGGAAAGCGGTTTAAAAACGTGAGCTGACCCTTGCAAACAGCTAAGCGGCTGTGCAAGAGCTGAGATGCTGGAAAGCAGAACCAGTGGAAACCTGTAGTAAAGAAAAATTTTACCACGCTTTTTGATTTACGATCGTCCGTTTTACAGGTGGCTGATGGTGGCCGTAGTCAGCACACGTGACCCGTTAAGGGCGTACTGATGAGTTGTTTAGTTCGCCCTTTACTGCCTAAATATCTTAGAATTGCCACAAAGGGATAGCTGTTCAAATCACACAATAGACGTATCACGCTTTATACATATATAATTTTGACACGCGGACGAGGGGCGAAATCTTTTGTCCTCGGAATGTATCCTAAGCCAACAGATGTAAAGCAACATCGGAGTTCCAGACCGTGCAGCAGAAACTCATCCTTCGGGACACAGGGATAACTTGAACCGGTAAAAACTATTACCAGTGAACTCGCAAGTAAGCACGAAACACGAAGCGGGTGAGCCATTTTAGTTGGTGATTTGAAGCACCCGGGTACCGGAGCAAGAGAAAAGGCTTAAAATGACTTACGGTTGTGTTTTAACAGAAATGATACCTGAAGCACGTGTTATATTGTTAATCCTAGCACCACAGTGTAGGTACCTAGGAACCGCTAAACGCTTTGTTCTTCTCAGCTTAGTGTGAGAGAATGTAGAATGTTGATATGCAAAGGTACCGGCACAAGATAAATATCATCTGCACAATTAAGTGAACAATTACGGCGTCAAAATACGCCAGACGATTTCAGTTCTAGATTTCGTGAACACTTCTGTCATGAAAACTCTGAACCATGACCTTAACTGGAATCATGTGCGTTTCACATTGCTTACACTGATACAGGCTCCAGTGCGTTTTGAAAAGCTGTTTCTATCCTATCATACCATACTTCGCTTCTAATTTGAAGGTGTCGACGCGAAATTCCATTACTTCCTCCAGTGTAACATTAAACTAAGCAAGTCAAGTGAGAAAACTGTCATAGCCCATTCTGCTTAAAAATTCAGGTTTGTAATTAAGCTAAATTATTGGAAACTGAAAACCAAGTACTGATTGTGTCACCAATGCAAAGAAATTGGAGTATTTTTTGAGCTCGTGCAATGGAAACCAGAAATCTCATCCTTTAATTCGCGTACTGCACGCTTAAACACAATACCCCTACAACTGTCTTTATTCCATATTAATTAAGCTATTTTAAAAAGGTACATACGAGGGGTATACAACCTGTGGTATTCAATCGATAATAATACTACAAATCGATACGATTTTCAGAAAGGTGTTAAAAGAACAAATAATGATTGTACGGTTCCCGGTGTTGGAGCGTATCTTAACAGACTGAGCCAGTGAAAAAATGAAAAATCTTCAGTTAACTCAGGAAAATATTGCTCAGTTCACAATTCTAGCCCTAAGCAATTATAAAGTATAAAAAAAATTCCCATAAATTTGGCAGTAAATTTACTGTGTCGCGTTTTAATGGAAAAAAAACTTGGAACTTTCAACTGATCCAGAAATTCTCTCGGTCAAAAATGAAACAATGTTTGTTATAGTGTTGTATGTCTTCTGCAATGACGCCGGAACGATGTGCTCTGAATATAGCGTATACTATAAAAATGCTTAATATCTAGTTTCCCAAGGGTAAAACACATTTTACTGCTTAACATACAAAAGCAACCGTAGAGGTGTGAGACTCAAAATAAACAGAAAAAAAAATTAATTAAACAAATACCGGCTTAAAACCTTTTAACAAAACCGAAAAACCTATCTCTGAGGCGCTACGGTTTTCTTTTTTTAACATGACTTCAGAAACTTTAAGTAGAAACTTTTTATCCTCCTGTGTGAGGTCACTAAGGTTAGCCAAAATTCATTGTCAGATTACGACATCACATATAAGAAATATGTTACTCTCTTTGAGATATCAAAATCGGCGACTGATTTGGCCAAATGGAATGTACACTGTTACCACACCAGTGTGGTGCGGTATAGAAAGTTACTTAAAATGATGATAAATCTTGTTCGATTTTCAAGTTATAAAAACAAGTGCAAATCGGAAAAAGGCGGGAGGCTGATAGGAATCTTTGTTTTGACAGACGCAAGATATCAAATAGTACTGAGCCGAAAGGATGGAAATAAACAGTTGTTAATTAATATGTGCGGTTACAGATTTCTTTATTAGCGGTATACTAAGTTCATAACACAAAATCACTTTTAGAAAAGAGTTTTTAAAAGTATTAAACCTTTTCAAAGGACTTAACTTTAATCTTATTTCATTTTGCGTTAAAAGCCGTTTCCAAACACGTTAAGTCAGTTTAAACTGCAATTCGTGTCAAATAAACCCTAGGTATTGTTTACAACCCTGCAATGGCTATTTAACTTATCCAATTTACTGAAGTGTTTGCCGAATAATTGAAGTTATTATGATTGGCTGCCCGCTAAGTCATTAACTATGCCTGCTCTGTTTGTATTCAAAAACAAAGAAATCACATGTTCCTTGAACAATAAAGATACCAGAAGAACAGCTTGCTTCGCTTAGTAGCGGAAGGCCTGTTTTGTGTCTTACGTAGAATCACTGATTTGCAGTCAAAATGAGCAAACAAAATTTCGCTGCCTCCCAGATGTAAAGTTAGCGCATATTTGGGGTACGATTAGAGTCTTTGTTGAACTTGCGGCTTGAAAATTAAGCGACTGAAGCCAAAAAGCGGAACTCAATTTTTGTGTTGTAAGCAAGAAAATGACCCATAATTTTTCTGAAATAATTGCTTCAATGCGAAATTGAATTAATGCTTAAGAAAGCATAACTGTTTAATGTTCACTGTAGCACATCAAAATACTTTCCTTTATATAGGAGCTGATTCAAATGGAAAGGATTAAAAGCCCAATAAAAAGACACTGACAAAAGCCACAGTTTAGCATAGAACCGCACAATCTGACCAGAGGTTAATACAGATTAAAGTAGTGAATGAGTTATTTCAAACACTTCCAAAAGAAGACTTTGGTGGTTAAATAATCATATGCTGTCACTGTTTGCAATTCAAGATTTAGAAAGCGTTTTATTCGATTCCGCTTCTTGGGTATACTTGCTTAAAAACATACTGATCGAACTGGGTCTACTTCAAGTAGACCTAACTCGATATATTTTTTAACCTGGGTATATACACCTATTTCGATAAAAATTTTATTCTCGATATATACACGTAGTTCGATATTTTAAACCTCGTGTTTTTGATAAAAACACGAGGTTTAAAATACAATAAATTTAATGTTATGACATCTTGTGGTTTTTGTGCTCTGTTTAACCAAAGATTCTTATCCACATCACAGGAACGAGCAGACCATTTAAATGGGCAAATATTCCCTCGGGCGCGGCTTGCATAATTGACGTTAATCGTTACAAATTACTTGTTGTGATACTATGGCAAACCATTAGCTAAAATGCGCTAACTTATGATACGTGGCTCCAAGTATTAGATGGTACTTAAATCCACTATACAAGGACGTTCGAAAATATAATGGCGATTTCCATATCCGTTTTCGTCAGTTCACCAACTTCAGAGACGTTTGTTTAAATCACTGGACATCGTATCTTCAACGGTCCAAAAGAGTTATAGTTGTTTAGCATGAATACACCACCTGTCAATGAGCCTTGTTCTAAAGAAACGACACTTTAATTCCCCTGTAAACATTCTACACGTTTGAATAAGCTTCACACCATGAAATCTAGCGCTAATGTACATTTTTGCCGCCTTCTCGTCGAAATTTTCATCAGCTTGGAAAACTTAACAAATTTTGCAGTTGTCGTGTCTATGATGAAATTCAGAGCACGTTGGAACGTTTCTTGCTTTACGTCTTCGTAACCTATTGGCACACTTAACATGGAGATGAGTTAAGTCTTTCTTGACCTCTTTTCTTTTGCTGATATTCGATCTTTTTCGATAATTTTTCCCCACTCTTCATCACAATGCCTCATGCTTTTGCTTCATACCAACGGAAAAAATGTTCATCCCAGCACCCAATCGCCTGAAGCTCTCTCAGATCGAATAGTGTAGCAAATGAAAGAACTTTTCTAAAAACAGCACGGCTAAAGTAATTGGGAATGTTGCTATGTGGAAGTGATTTTCCAGACGAATGATTTTGTACAATACACCACATGTTTGTCCGTTGATTTATCGGCGATATGCCGGCTGTTTTTGCCCAGTAACACATTACTCTCCATTTATTTATCGCCCATTTTAAGAGGTTCCGGGGTCGTCAGTTTAGTAGTTACATTGATATTTGTGGAGGCAGACTCTTGGAAGTATATTTTTAATACTAAGTTGCGCGGATGAAATTCAACATGCGTTCAGTCCAGTTTGGGCGTTGGCTTGTGAAGTGGGCTAATTTTGGACAAAAGAGGCGACAAATGTTTTGATTGGAGCTTACACAAGAAACTAAAATATTATCTAAGGGAGGAACAACAGTAGTTTTATGAAGTCACAGATGTTTTGATGTCAATAATCCTGTTACAAAGACAGTCATTGAAATTAATCTACTAACTTGAAGATCAACTCCAATCGACCTTGCCCAGTTGAAATATCTAGTGCGATGGGATACGTACAAAAATAACAGTATTGTATCTCTCTGTAAAACCTCGATTGAACTGTGGTCAGCGAGCTTTTTTACAGCATAGCATATTGTGTTGTCTCCTCCGTCTGTATCGAAAGCGCCTTAACAGTGACAATCAAAATTGATTGCTCAACAATTTCAATGAGAACAATAAAACCACATGTTATCAGAATTCGAGAACGATCCAGTCACGCCAACCCACCATCAGCATGAATTGAGAGAAAACAGGAACAGTAAAAACTACATTAAATAGGTCCGGTTTTACAACCAAATAAGGTGAGATTTAATAGGCCACAGCATGTATTGTTTAACAAACTCGACGTGAAAAAAAGCTTTGCTCTTAACTTTCGGGTTTTGAAACCTCAAGAAATCACGTTGAGAACCTGATTTTATCATATACGATACCAGTCTGTCTTTCCCTTATAAACCGGCGCTACATAAGACAACAGGCTTCCTACGAAAATTTTGGAAAAAAACATCTACCTGGTCTTTTATTTAAGCAGTGGATCAATGCAAGATTACACAAGTTTTAAACGATGACACAAAGAGACTCGAGATAAATACTTGCAGTGAAGTAAACTGGTTTTTTGAAAGTAATCCTTCCTATTGATAATAAAGCTAAAATGATAGGCAGAACCGAGTAACGGAAGATTTCACTGAAATCCAATTGTCCCGTTCCCCTTAGATATAAACATTACATTTGAGAAGCCTCGTATTCAATTACTTTGTTTTTGAAATAAACTCTTGTTCCTACACAAGTTCATCATTATAAAACAAGCACATCAAAGTTTACAAAACCAAACTTTTTTGGAGATCAAAATGTCTTCTGGTCTTCAGTTTAAATCAGAATTTTTTAGTACTAGCAAAATAGCACGTCGCTGACCAACTAACACCTCTCAATACTTAATTACATTTAATAAAAAGAACAATAGAAACACATGCTACGCTTTTTTGTGCCTGTTTAACCGTAGACACAATAAAAATACTTGGAGAACCGCTGGGACTGCTTAGTAACCCGGTCTTTGTAAAACGTAATCAAATTAATTGAATGGCAGTTTAAATTTTGATTCATCTATCACAAAGCCGAATAAGCGAAAAGATTAAGTTCGACATGGCTGCAATATTTACAAAACAGCTGACTCGTCCAAGACGTCTTTCTCAGCAGAAAATGGAAGTTTACCAAAAATGTTCACCCACAATGACTACACTCTATTCGTGTTTCCGCAGCTTCAGATTTACTGCCAATATTTTTTCATCAGGGACCTCATGGGGTGTTTTAAAACCTTTTATCGCCAATCAGGGGCCCGTTTCTCGAACACTCCCGAAACTTTCTGGGGCTATTTCCGGTTATTATATTTCCTACGTATCTAAAAAACAAAGACGTTTTCAGGAATGAAATTTTACAACAAATTTTCCCTTTGGTATCGTAGTAAAAGGCCAGTATTTTAGATTAAGCGGATCGCAGTTTTTGAAATGGCTTTTCGCGCCCGAAATGTTTTTGGGAGTTTTGAGAATAATAATAATAATAATAATAATAGCCTTGTTTGTTCCATCTGCAACTGAGGTATCGCAGCATTGCGAACGTCTTGTAATATGCTATGTGATGGGCATTGCGACCCCCTTCAAGCAAAATTAAAGCATATTCAGTTTTATCGCTTCCAAAGGGTTGTTTTAGGAGCAGTTGATGTTTCGTTATATAATACTTCTCGCTTACTAACAAATTACAAGGAAACATCACAAAACACCGAGCAGTGTTATTTGGAAATATAGAAGTGAGAGTTACTGAAATGATTGACACCAATGCTTGGGTTAGTTCTAATGTATTTCAGTCAAAGCTGAAAGGGAGTGGTGGTAACATTGACTACATCTTTTTGATACGGGGAGGAGCAAAAATAATGCAGTTTTACAACTGAATATAAATAAGTAACGATTTTAAACTTCCATTGATGTTTCTTATAAAGGGTCCAAATTATATGATTTTTACAGGAATTCTCCCAAGATAGAATCCAATAATTGAGAACGTTTGATGAGAATACCGAAAAACACACAGATCACATTTTATAGAAATTTAACTGATATACTTTGGAATGCCTTGAATTTAAATATTGCAGGTGAGCAACGGGGTTCCGAATCGGTTGGATGTCTTACAACGGCAAAAAAAATTGGTCCGTCTTAGGACTCGTTCTTACGATGTTTTACGGAATGTAAATAGTACTTGATGAACGAGAAAGGGAGGGAAAAAGAGGCCTGCTCTGATTGGCTGGAAACTGCTCAAGATTGGCCTTTTCTAAATCTACTAGTAGGCTGCGGTTGCGTTATGCGTAATGACTAAAAAACTATCGCTCAGTACGAGATTTAAGCAGGTACAAAATTCATTTTTATATCCGTTACTTTCTTAGACATTCCGTGACTGACCCTTGTCCATAGTTTTGAGGGTGTACATTTATATAATAATAGAGGCTCTGTTGTGCTGAACTCTTGGAATCTTCTGCTGACTGAATGTGCGAGTTGCCTCCAATAAGAAAACAATAAACTGGTTCCCTGGCTGCTGGTGATGTTAACCATTATGTAAAACAAGTGTGCTTCCGACAATTATTCGGGAAAGAAATTCGAGGTACACGTTACAGATAAAATTCGTTAGAGGAATCACTTGATACTTGTTCAAAATCAATATTCAAAAGAAATCAGTAACAAAAATTGCATCTTACGCTGGTTCGATTTTCGGGTGACATCGTTCGGAATCCTCAGTTCTCTACTCAGTCGTTCAGTTGGCCATATCAACAGCTCCTCCCCAGGGGACACTCTGTGCAGGGTGCGAAAGTAAAATGAGCCCTCACATAACAACACCTCCACATTCTGCTCCTCAGGGCACCGGGCGAAGTTCATAAAAGGAACCCAAGAAAGATGGCGATCCACGACCCAGATTAACTGACCGCATTTGTAGGTGACCTGAAATTGTAGAAGAGTGTTTCATTACAATAGTGGATCAAAGAAACGGAAACAAGAATGCAACGAGAAGGAACGAGTCAGTTCACGTGAGATTTTATGTAACCGCTACGCTTCCGCCCGTCCACGGGACTCACTCTTAGAAGCTGGGAAGGTCTAAGCAAGAAATCAAAGTCGGCCGGGTTGTTCTCAATAAAATCAGATGACCTTCCACGGAGAGAACACCTGCGAAAGAACTGAACCAAGAGAATGTGATCTCCATCACTTTTCACTCGTGTTTTGAGATTTTTGACAGACTTAAAGCAAAATTCAAAGAAACTCAACAAGAGACTATATTCAACTGTCATGATTTACGATTCTTGAGTAAGTAGTTGTTGTTATTTTTGTTGTTATTGTATAACCAGGAAAAATGTCTTCTTAGGTGAGCTTTATTTTTGACGCGGGAAACTTAAGGTCATCAGTTCTTCAGTTAAGGACCGTCGCTAGAAAATGTTGCCACCAAAATGTTTTCCTGAACTTTAGATATTGCATGCAATCTAATACTTTCAGCAGATCAGTAATGTCCTCTGGAGTGGAATAACTCTGCCCTGTGCGAGGGTCTATTATACTCTGGCGGTCTGGCAGTTTAAGCCTAATTTAATTTTGGGTCTCGGGAACATGCGAAATTTTGCCGGTTTACGGTGAAGAAATAAGTCAATGCAGTTTCGGTCTTTAGATGAAGGCTGTTTTTCGGTCTGGGAAGAACAAAGTATGGCGATTTGCGGAATGCACGGACCCTATCATAGACCCTCCTGTGCAGCCACAGCTACGGGGGGAAAAAGTGAAAAGCAGCTGGGTGACAAAGGGGCCATTAAGATTTACTGGTTACATTGATCTCGGATCGATTCCAGTATTTTATGACCCGAGTATGAATACTTCGAAAAGGGCCGAGATCGATCTAAATTAGACTGCCTCGGAAGGTGGTGTAGGATCGATCCGAGATCGATCTTGTTTGGATCGATCTAAATGGCTAAGTGTGAACAGGTCCAAAGAGGAACATTTCACGACTCTATCTTGGAGATATTTGCAATGTTTTTGATAAAACGCAAAGAAGCAGCAAAATGAATATATCATCTCTAAGAAAACCTAGATTAATAATCATTCGAAGCGTTAAATCCCCGTCGAGATACAACGACTCACGCATTTAAACATATGAGAGCGATATGAGCGCACTGTATCAATCTCGTCAGTCTCTGCAGGTTCTTGGTTGCCTTCGTGTATGAGAGCTTGCTCAAGGTCAGATCAAGGAATTAGTCAAATTCTAATTAGTCAAAATGCAATAATAACACAAACAGTTGTCCGAAAACTACTGGCCAACACCACCCATCCCACGGCGTTGCTTGATCAGTGTTGCAGTGGTCTTCGGAAAATTGTTTATGTTATTGGTGTATGACTCAGTTGCGCGACATCACGACATAAATTACCTGCGCAGTGAGGACGAAAGTAAATATCGTGCCTGTCCCATCCTGGAAACCTTAACTTAGGAGTTTGTAATCTGCTCATTCAAGATACAACTGATTGTACTGGTATTTGAGGACTCCTGTGCCACTGTCAACGTGATCCTTAGATAACAATCAATGTCTCTCACCTGAAGTACATAATCCAAGTGCTTATGATCCTTAGTTTTCAAGGGCATGTTTAGCGATCCTCGATAAGGTCCAAAGGTCAGTGACGCGGGAATGGGGGATGTCGCAAATACTCCAGAGTACCGCTGAACGTTTTCAATTTCTGACCAGTGTAGCAGGTACATGATCTCACGCTTTACGTAACACGTTACTTTTCCCAAAGATCTGAATGAAATATATGCTTGAAATTAGTTTTTTTCTTATTTTATTTTGCTTTGCCTACACACAGAATAATTGGTAGACTGAGGTAGTCCAAACAGCTTAACCAATTATAGTGGGCCCACTGGGTACAAAAGAAAACCAAACACAACAAAACAGTTAAATCAGCAAGACATCAGTCGACGTTCAAGAGTGAGAGCCACCTTACACTTCCCAAGTGCGATCATTATTGGGCTTATATAAATTGTACAGGGCGTCTTTATAGTGTTCGTAGAGTTTGTCTCTGACGGTTTTCAATGCTGTATCTAATGGAACATGGTATAAACGTCCAAGTGAATAAAGATCGTTAAAATGTTATAGTCTTGCATTTCGTTGGGACAAAGCTCGTAATGTCTTGATTATGGGATGACCTAGATGCTTTGCTTGATCTTCTTGGCCTCAGTTGATGACGCTTAAATAGTTGCGGCAATTGCAGAAAAACACCAAGTCCATAAACTCGGACCAATAGCTCACTGGCTCGAGATTGCATTGTATACGCCTTTCTTTATATATTACATTAAAGAGTTTAAGAAATGAGGACAGTGACGGCAACGAGAACGCCACAAAACAATGGGATTAATGACCAAAACAATACTTTGCACGTGCGTTTTACATTTTGGTACATTTCCTTACCATGCACTCCAAAACAACAACGTGAAATGGCCAATTTTAGGTTTTCTCGAGAACATGAGCGTATGACGGCAAAATCTTCTTTCTTTTTTCTTACTTTGACGTAGTTCATAGTAAATGACGTTCTCCTGGCCGTTGCCCGGTCCTCGTTTCTTAAACTCCCTGTTTCTGTTTGGAAGGGTGCCATTAGGATAATATATTTAGTAGCCCCTCGCTGTACTCAATCTATGCAGCTCGATTGACTGCGAGGCCCATAACTGTGTTACGCAGCCCACGTTGGAACAAACAAAGGCCCAGGTGAAATCATAGTGGACAGAACTTTAATGGACAGTGGTTAGAATATAGTGAATAGAATCCTGCAAAGCAAAAAAACCGTGTAGAGCAAGAAAAAGAAATCATTTGCCAAAGAGTGAAACAAAATTCATTCAAAGTTGTTAGACTCGAGAAAAATCGAGGATTGAAAAGAATACCCTCGGCACCACCCCCCTCAAACTTAGCTGTTCTCTCATTCAGGCGTTTGTTATTTGTTAACTGGACAACAAAGGACACCTTGCACTAAACTCACCTTTCGGCTGAATTTCTTTAGCTATTGGGGGGTGTTTACATGATACCGGGGCGACTTTCGTCCCGGAGCGAATTCTCTCCGGTTCCCTCATGTGGCTCTCGATTGGTTTACATGATACCACCAGAAAATGTCATACCGGCCGGAATTCACCCCAGTCGCTGTACCGGGGCGAGAATATCATTTTGGTAGGAAATCGCGCAACGGTATATTATGTATGTAAGAACAAGTACTCATTTCGGAATGAAGTCGGTCTCTCGGTAGCCTGGAACGGGTACCGCGTGCGTAATTTTCCTCAATCCAAGACGGTGACCCATTTCTTTTAGCAGCACGAATCATGTAAAGGGCGATACGAAATCAAGTAGTCATTCCCGTTGGTAAGTATTCGATGCATAGAAGCTTATTGGATTGAACTGACTTCTAGCTTCCAGGAAACCAGGAAGAAAAGATATATGTAGAAAAGAATTCAAGCAACAGACTGAAATTGTCATCAGTGATCAAACTCCCCACAAGTTTAAGAGTGCCAAAATTGAGTTGATGAACGCAAAGGAAATTTTAAGAAAGAAAACGATTGAATTTGAAATGATGAAAGCACACAGGACACTTTGACTGTACTTTCTTTGGCGATATCTCGATCTACTGAATAGTTTGAACTTTAAATGTAGCTTTAATAACAGTTTCTTTGAGTCACAACGAGTTATAATATAAATGCGTATACACTGAGGTGAAAATCGCTCAAAATTATAGCCCGTGGCTATATTTCACAGTAATGAACAGTTTTGTACTTAAAGGCGAATTAACACCGATACAAAATGTCCGAGAAAAGAGCGAGAAGGATAAAAAAACCAGTCCTTTAATTTCAACGGCTCAGTACTGCGGTCTCTGACACAACGTTCACAAATATATTATAAATATGTGCCGAAAATATACTTTGAACAGCGTGATGTGTGCATCAAAGTCTTAGTCCATCTCTGTCTATTTTTCACATTTTTACATAAAAATGAACTTGTTCCTCAGTTTCTAAACTTTCGTGGGCGCCTGGTGCTTTAGTTTGACTTCAAGAGGAAAAAGAAACTAATTCTGTATTAATTTTAGCTCAAGAGATCATCCCTAAGCTGTGTTTAGATTGCATGAAAAAGGAAAACTGACACGGCATATTCATCTTTATCGATGGGTTCTTTTGAAAAAGATATCTCATTCATCATCATCATATGTTCTTCAGTGTTTGTCGTTTCTCACATCAGGCATTCTCTTTCGCTTTTAATTGTGACACTAACACAGAATTTCGGCAAGGAAAATACGACAGATATCTACTCACCAACGATGAATTAACAGTTTGATATCAAGATTCACTACCTGCTGTTGCCGAGTGGATCGAGTCGGTAAAAACAAACACCACCAAACATGGCAGTGGCTTTTTAACAATCCCTACAGATTTCCACCTGCGAGCCGTATTAATAACTGTTTGAAAAACACCCTCATTTCAAACTTTTTGCAAATCAAACAAGAGATATTGCCGGATACACTGAATTAACATCTTAAAAGCCTGCAATTTCCTCCGAGACTCTGGTGACTTACGTTTGACAGTCCTGTCAAACACAGAATCAAGAAATTGATTTAAGAACACTCGGACATTTCAGCTTGTGTTGCAAGCGACTTTGCAGGATATTCAGATTAAGTGTAATATTTTTTCGGTGACATTAACAGGTATATCAGGGGCCAAAAAGAAATGGCCGTGTTACCTGATCTATAACTAGTTTCAAACACAAAATATCAAGTAAATAATTCGCTGCTAAATTGATTCGCTATTGGTTAGACATGACGTGTGCTTAATTCACAGACAATAGCTGGGCTTTACAGTAATAATGTTGCACTTTTTTTCAATATTCGTACTCTGCAAACAAAAGGGTAAATAAGAGACACGAGTTCTCCAATTTCGTTCCGGATTGAATTATATATTGGCTGTGTAAAAGCGTAAAATTCCGGGCAGAATATAAATCTTTTGTCAAAATATATTGGGAAGGTCTCTAAACATGTATTCCTTGTTTAACGGTTCGACGCAACACGGATTTTAATGATTTGTTATAATTTTGTTTTCCATCAAAGTCAAATTCATTATCAAGTTTTACCTCAAACTAACCCGCACTAAACAAGCAGCTGTTAATTCGCTTCCTATAGTTAAACTTTTTCATTAAAACTTTTAAATTGACGCACAAAACCTTATAATTAAAGCAAACGCCGTAAAAGCCAAAGGAAACGTGTTCTGTTGGTCGAAAGTTAAAGCCCAATTATCTAAAACATTTGAAGATAGCGAGGATCTTAAGACTTCTCAAAAACTCGTTTTTCTCAGAGGAACCTGCTTATTAACATAAAGATCAACTCAAAACTTGACGCTACGCTTTGGTGCTTGCCTGAACTAATTTCATTTTTCGATGTTTACCAAGCTTGTTTGCACAATGATAGTTCTGATATCTTTCAAAATTTCGTCTGTGAAAAACTATTTTTGACTTCATTGGATTTAGCCGTTTCCTTACTTTCATGTTGCATGCAAAAAAAAAACTTATTCCTTTTTTTCACAAGCCTTGAATGAGAACATTTTAAATTCTTCTTAGAATAGAATACAAGGGAGCCTCAAATGTCTACCCAATTAACACGGACCTTGCTAGATAAAACACAAGTTGGACAGTTAAAATGGAAACTGTTCCCGATCTAAATAGAAATCGTTTATCACTGTTTGGTTTTGGTAAATGAGTAAACTTTGTTCCTTTCCCTGTTTTTGTTTGACACTTTTTTTCTTTAATTTCCTATGCAAGTAAATTTAAAAAGTTCTTATTGAACGGAAGGTAAGTCCATATTCGCACAACTCTAAAAATAAGTGTCATAAAAAAAAAGAATGGACTAGAACCACTAACTGAAATATATTTTATCCCTTTAAAACCTAAGATCAAAATTGGAATTCTCATTTGTTGCTGCTACACCGCATTTCCTATAAAAGTAGTAGGGAGAAAGATCCTGACTACTCTGTTTTATAAAACCTTGACTGTTACAAGGAGAAACTGCTTGATGCTGATCACAAATGTTTCCAGTGAAGGGAAAATCAAATTTGAATGATGAGATTTTATCAGTGGATTTGATTCACAGGCATATTTTCTGGTGGGATGTTTGAGTGAACAATTAAGCGATCTTTTTCAAAACACAAGGAAACCAAACATAATAAATTAACAAATTTTTTATTGCACTTCGACTTTAATAATTTCATCATCTTTTAGATTTCAGTTAGTCATAACTAAGTAAATTGAACTACTTTCGGTTTCCCTGCTGAATCACCCATTCAGAGGTCGTCGGCTAAATCGAGCAAGACTCCTTATTTGTCTTAATACCTCCCACCCGAACCTCACTCTACTGGGGTGGGGTGGAGGGTAGGGAAAAGACGTCTCTCTAACAGTTTATTAATGAACAGGTGAGAAGTATAGGACTCGAATCTTCGATCTTTGCGCTTCGACTTTAATAATTTCATCATCTTTTAGATTTCAGTTAGTCATAACTAAGTAAATTGAACTACTTTCGGTTTCCCTGCTGAATCACCCATTCAGAGGTCGTCGGCTAAATCGAGCAAGACTCCTTATTTGTCTTAATACCTCCCACCCGAACCTCACTCTACTGGGGTGGGGTGGAGGGTAGGGAAAAGACGTCTCTCTAACAGTTTATTAATGAACAGGTGAGAAGTATAGGACTCGAATCTTCGATCTTTGCGTGAAAAGCGTTCTGCATTCTTAATCAATGTCTATTTGTTTTAAATATGCTAGTCAAAAAGGTGCTTCGAACTCTTTTCACAACAACAACATGTAATTCTTCACCTCTGCCTGTGGAACACCCACTTGAGGAAAGGACAGCAGCATGTCACCCAGGCAGATCCGTATAAAATTGGTACTCGACTATATAATCCAACAAATATTTTCTCTCGCAAGCGATTGACTTAAGCCAAGGTACCTCATCCTCTCTTGCCTAAACCCATCATGTGACTGAATATCACCCAGCTGAAACCGGGGAACATGCGGTGATGTTTACGCGCCCAATGGAGAATATTGTTTAGAAAGTCGTAATATGTGGGGTGAGGTTCTGACGAACAAATGACCAACGTTCTAAACTTTGGCAATCGAATCTTTATACGGTGCTCGAGTTACACCAATAACTCAGGGTTTTTCATTTGTTTTAATTTTTAACTGCAAACATAGCGAGTAAAACAGTGAGCCGTAAACTGTTAGACGATGACTCCCATAGGAAAACGATCTTCCTGTTGCCTGTGTCATTACCGATGTCGGGACAAGAAATCTCCAATCCAAAATCTGTAACCGTGCGTAGTTAAACTGAATTGAGACCAAAGAAGTGCGCAGTGGTGGGGGAAGGTAGCTTTGACGGTTGACGGATACCGGCATTTCTCCGATTTTGACGGTTGACGGTCAAATTTTTGAGAGAAAAAGAAAAATTTGTCTTCGGATGTTTACGTCCTCAACAAAACTTGGAATTATGAAGAAATGTTCCAAAAAGTGGGATGAATGTGCAGAGTTGATGTTTTGCTTAATGATATTCGCCTTAACGTGTCTGTCTTGCCTCTTTAAACTTCCTAATGTCTAAAACGTCTGCGATGGGAAAGGGAGAAGGGGGGGGGGCGAGGGGAGAAGGGCAGGCTTCGCTTGCGCAATTTGCTCACCCCCCCAGTTATTTTAGCCTTGCTACAGGCCTGTGTAAGACGAAACCACATACTGGTCAGACTGTGCACTATTATATGGCTGGTGTCTGAAGCTGATATAACTCTCGTTCTGATTGGCTAAGTACTAGGGCATTATTGCCCTAGGCAATGCCTACGGACCGATTACGAATTATACAAAAACAAAACAATGTAATTCAAAGGCTGAAGTGCTTCTTTTTTTTTTCAGAAGATTTTGGGGCTAAATTGAAGACGATTAATGGCGATAAACACTCTAATAGTGAATGCCATTACCTCGTGACGGGTTTGTATATTTCAGGAGAACAGCGAAGGCACATGGTTAAATTACCAACGAGCTAGTGACATGAAAGGACACCAACGAATGTCATGGATAATATGTCATGATATGAATGTCATGAACGATAAACCGGGGTCCCGTCTAATAACTCTTCACAAATTGATTCTGTGGAACGTAAAAGAACCACAAGGGACGTAACGAACCCTGGCTGTGACCACTCCTAGTGCTGACCTAGAGGGCCATATGTTAGAAAAAAAAAGATTTCGTATCGTATCATTGTGTCGTATCGAGTCTTATCTGGATATTTTAAAAAGCCGTATAATAAACAACTTATTAACTTCGAACGGTCGGTCTTTACGGGAAAACCTCAAACCTCAGCCTTGATGTATTGACCTCGCTATCGCTTGGTCAATACGGCAAGGCTTCAGTCCGAGATTTTTCGGTAAAGACCTTACTCTCGGTCAATACTGAAGTAGTCAGTTCAGAATATCATCCTCCGATATACTAGCCCCCTGATGAACATATTTACTGACTAACGCGGACCAACTGACACTTAATATAATTAGTTGTTTTTACTGATTTTAACACCTGTCATTTTTCAATATCCCACTGAGTTCCTGGCAAACACGATCCAGAATCTGATCTTGAACTGAAAAACATTTTAAGATCTCAGAAGTTGAATCAAGTGACCTGTTTCAGTGCTGTAATAAAACTGAATTTATCAACATTGTTTCAAGCAGACATTACCATGACGACGGACGTAAACGTTACAGGTTTCTCAGCACATTTCAAATCATTTCATGAAGTGGTCCACGAAAAAAAGGCTGAGTACCTGTGTATCAACAATCATTTTGGTATTTTTCTAAATCCTCGCCTCATCTGTGCACGTGATTGAAGTTAGTTGCATTCATCTCATAAAATCGATGGACATAACTTCAGTTGCATTCCTCTTCTACATGTACTGGTGGCATATTCAAAAATTCCATGTTTTGTCCATCGTCACATATTCACCTGGTTATTCAGTGCCGTTTCTTTGTGAACTCAAACGGGTGGAATTTTTTTATTGTAATCTTTGAATTTGTGTTCCTTGACATCACTGTTTCAGGACAAATTTGTAAGACTTGGTCTTCTGAATCTCTTACGTCCTGTTGATATTTAATTTCAAAACTTTTTTTCTTCTTAGAAAAAAAAAACAGGTAGGGCAGACCACATGTTTGATGTGAACTAGGCTAAGGCCAACCCTGTAAACTCACGCATCTAGCCAAATATTTATCTGTTTTAATACGCATAGTTTGTAACTGGTCATAAACCAGTGCACCTGTGTTCAGTTTTATCGGACATTCCTGAGGTAGTTTCTCTCCTTTTCACTAAAAGCTTTGTTCTTTATTGTGTTATTTACAGTCATTATTTAGATTTTACTCCTTGATAGGTAATTAAAAATTCTTTTGTTGCTTACTTAATAATCAGAGACTAAAACTTTGTGAGTTTCCCTTTTTTCAGAACAAGAGTCCAGAATATGCACCATGTGACATCGGGAATATGCGACATCGGGAAGTAATTTGTAAAACGAGGAACACAACTAAGACAACTAAGCCATCGAAATTAGTGCGCTTCCTTTAGAAACTGGCTTGTGGTCATTGGTTGGCTTGTTTTGACACTGATGAAAAGCGCCTTTTTGAGGTTCTATTCTCTCTCATTTTATCTTTGTTAATAGTTCGAGGTACTTTTATTCATTTTAATCGGAGTTTCCCCTTGCCATGGATTCCTTGAGGACTGTCTGAGTTTGATTCCTCAGAAGGAACCAACATGCAACTCACGTCAATCCATCGCTACTTGATCAAGCTTTAAGTCAAATTCTCTCTACTAGCTCCTCAGGAAACATAAAGAGGGCGGTGAGGAGAATTTGTTCTTATTAAGCTAGCCGAATCTGCACTGTGATCAGTTGGACTGTAATGGTTTTGGTGCAGACTTGATTGCTTTGTCGTGGTGATCATTCCGGGAAGATCACGACTAGATTGCTGAAGAAATAACCAAGCATCGCGGTTTGTTTTTATACGAGATTTAGGATCCACAAAGCTACACAGCGCAGTAAAATCACGATGACGTATAGAATCCCCTGTGGTTCCCGTGATAACTTGTTGAATACGATACCTAGTAAATTTAAATGCTAATAGAAGAACAAAATAAATGTCTCGTTTCTCCAATGAACTAGCTGTATTCACTTCAAATAGTCTCGAGGTACCCAGCAACCCTGACAGGCAATTGTTTATTGGACAGTCGGCATTAACTATTAAAATTCTTAAAGCATGTGGATTTAAAAGGGGCTATCTATGATACAGTTATTTCTTTGGGTCAAATTTCGAGTCACTCTACAAAGGGAGCAAAAGATGTGACCTATTTTGCAATACTTAATGCTTAACACCAACCGGGAAAACTTGATAATCAATTGCCAATATTTTATCAGGTTGCAAGCCGTTTCGATCCCGACCATCTGTGGCCAAGAACACTTGTTTGTGGTTTAATTATAGTAGCGAAGTACAAAAAAAATAGAGTTGAAGTGAGTTTTGATCAATACATACGATATCTCTCTTCAATAATCACTGAGTGGGACACAGCCCCAATGATTTAGGGAGAACCGTAGCCTTGCCTAGTAAGATATTCAATAAATTAATTGGTAAAATACTCTTGTTATAAGAGAGGTTTCAGTGAGGTTATCAGATTCAAACGCTTCATGTTAACAATAGGTTGGCTGCCAGGAGTCCATGAGTAAGAACTTCCCTCTCCCATACCCGCAGCCCTTTGAGTCAACCTTTGCGCGTATCTTTTTATTTTTAGGACACTGTACGTTTCTGGATTCGTGCGCACTATCAGAATGCCCAATCAGAAAAAAGTAATTGTCATGGCCTCATGACAATGGCAATGTCGTTGACAATGACCCTAAAGAATAAAGAATAAATCAGAATAAAGTCATTATCTAAAAGTAGTTCTCGAAACGTCACTCCCAAACGTTAACTCAACGATACAGTGCGTATGGAGGCTCCTGCTCATGGCCCTTACTGCCTTCTAATGAGGTACGAAATAATTATTTCTTTTCTGATTGTCAATAATTAATCATCACCATCACCATCACCAGGAACTAGCCAACCCCTCATGTAAGGCATTGAGTCTTTTCACATGCATAACCATTTTCGTGACACCCTTTAGTCCGTAGAGTCCCTTAGTTCAGTAAGTGGGCAAATGCGATTTGGACTCAGTAGAAGGAAGGACAACCTTAATTATTCTTTTGTTCCCCACAGCACTGCCTTCTGGACTTTGCTTTTCACGAGAAGCACAGCCATTTCGTGCTGAAAAACATTTCTTGTGTTGTTTCTTCTGTTTCTGTGAATCAAAGTCTTCTTTCCCTATGAGGGAATTCTGGCTCGTCTTATTACACACTTTGTACATTTTTAATCCCTGTACAGTTAATGTTTCCAAGCCTCCCTCATTTCGTTTCCAATCATCTGTCCTATTCTTTTCAGCTGCAGAATCCGGTGACTTTCTTTTAATAAGCTCGGTGCGTCTTTCAGAGATGCGATCCTTGAAAGGTTCCGGTACAAAACATTTCTCAAAGCCCTCATTGTGGTGAGTTTCTTTATGGAAATGTCTGCAGAGTGAACAGTACGTTCGCCTGCTTCTTGGCTTATGGCCCCGTCTACTCGAGCTGTCCCTATCACAAAACACATAAACCAGATGCCTCGCCTCTCCCAGCAACAGAGGTGGTGACACTGAAGGACTGCTACAACTTTCGTTACCATAGAAACCAAGCTTGAAGTCTGGAAAATCCCTTTCAGTCATTTTGCAAGAATCCGTTGATAACCGAAGTAAATTGTTCCAACAAGAAAGTTTGAGGACCACACGATTGTAAAACTTGATTTGAAAAAAGGTGGCTCAATGATGAAAGAAAACTGAATGAACGTAAGAATATCGTCGTAGTGCCGATATTATAGTCTGAATTATTCCTCAGATAGGCACAAGTCCTGAATTGACAGATTCGGCATCCTTCACAGCCTGTGCTCGAATGAACCGGGCAAACAACGTTTGAAATTTGCCTATCAAAGTGTTTCTGTCCAAATAATTCACGTAGCAATAACTTGGCGCAGTGTTAACAGTCCCTTGATGCCATAAGCAAACGAAAAGTTCCTTATTTTGTTCCAGCGATGTGACGTCACAAAGAGGATATTACAGAAAAAAAAGCAAACATTTAAACGTCAGGTTGCTAGATCCGAAAACAAAGCATTGAAGATGACATTGAGACATCGACTCAAGGATTCCCACTTGTAAAGACCTTGTTCTGCCTCCAAATCTTTCGAGTGGAGTGAAAGCGACGTTTCACGGAGGGTGAAATCCTCGATATAAAATATTTATCACTGTAAAAAGCATATTTGTAAATTGCCGACGTTATGCAAATATTCAGTATAACTCTGCGCCAATGCAGGTGACAGTGTTAAGTGACCTCCTAATTCACTATGATTAGCTAAGTGGGTCTGTATGGAAAGCCACCTTGTTTAAATAGTAGTCATGGTTGTTTACGTATAAAAAAGTATAACAAGCGAGGCATTAGAGTTGTATTACTAAACATACATTGTGAAGTCCAATATCTACAACGAAGCAGCCACAACGTAACTTCAAACAACAAAGCCATGACAAAATTTCCCCCAACAGGACACTGAGCCTGCAATTCTTTGTGGTTTCAGAGGTGTTTCGTATTATTTTGTTTTATCCAGTACTTAATCAAGAGACTTATCAAATGGCAGGGCTCACCATTTGTTTGTTTTGCTTTGGTGCCGGGTATATCCGTCCAGAACCGTGATTAAGCTGCCTCAGAAATTCTAGTTAAATTGTGATAGAAAAGTAGTTTTCTTTCGTAAGCGGATGAATCGGAAAAACTGAGTCAGTTTTCGTTTGGCGCCCCTTCTAAGTAATGTATCAGGCCAGACTGAAAGACGAGAATAGACAAAGACTGCATACAGCATTAGTTTAAGGGAAAATCGGTTAAACTAAATGGGATTAGTGGAAACACGACAACAAAGCAAAACACGTTTACCACCCGAAATGATCATGTGTCACTGATCCCATCCGTTGAGGCCATGATGCATGACGGACTTGTTTCAATTTCACACGCAGGATCTCAGGATCTCATAAAATTGAGCGTTTTGATTTCGTTAGAACACCTCCCTAAAGGTACATGCTACGGTTGTACACCTGGAATGATATCATTGTATCCTAAATATCGAGGGACAGATATTAGGGAAGACGAATTCTAAACTGAGTCGAAAAAAAATGTATAAAAAATGTTTATTTATTATTTTAGTTTTACCAGGTTTTCCTCGTCGAGTTACGTTTTTGTTTCTTTCGACTTGTTTCTTTTCTTCACTATCTACTCCCAGATACAGACCCAGGTTGATCCTCTGGAGGGAAGGCCAACAACCTTCACTTTCTTCACGCCGGGGAATAAAATCACTCCACCTCTTTGTAAAGGAGTAGTAATTAAAATAAACTAAAAAAAATAAATAAAGGGTCATTTACGTTTTCCAGGACAAAGTGGTCGTCAGTTTAACTGTAGTTTATTTAATTTTATTAGATTTATGGCAATACATTGGTATTTACATGCAGTTTATGTGGTGAACAATCATAACACGGATCCCAATCGAATTTTTGGCAGAATGTTGGGACCAGTTCAAACGCCGTACCTCATATGAGCCGAACTCAGCCGAATTACGATTTAGGGCGACCCAAATTAATTGAACTTAATTCAGCTGAACTTAATTAACTAGATCATGAAAAACAAATAAAAAGGTTCAAGGCTGACTCATACATTGCCATGATTACGCATTTCGTTCGCCACTTATGTGAAGATCGGCGTTTAACTCTGTCTTCAGCCCTTATTCCCGCCTGGCTGGCCGTAAAGAACGCCTTAGTCGATCCAAAATAAAAGAAGTCCAACTTAACTGGGTCAAACGCCGTACTTCAGATGAGCTCAGTTAGTGGGCTGAGTTGAGTTCAGGTCATGTGAAGTAAGGTGTCAGAAGATGTTTGACCCTGAGCCTCAGCTACTGGACTTGCGTTGTAAAATAAAATTGTGCACAGTTCTATCTCATTCGATCAGTGCAGTACCATCCCTTTTCATTATCAAACTTCGAAGAAATCTAAGAATCCTCTTCGTTCTCTTTTCTTGTGTAAATTTACGATATTGACATTAAAGTTCACTTTTTTCAGCATTTAGGTTAGAGAAGCGATCGAATTGTGGCAGAAGCATTCGACGTGTAAAAGGCCTATTACAGCAAACCATAAGGACCTTTTTTTATTTTATTTTATTACCTTCGCCTAACAATAAACAAAAGAATAAATACAAGAGACAGGGGGCAAATAATGACCACCTTTTCCAAATGTTCATGCAGAGTTTGGTGTTTCGGTTACTGGTTACCTTGCTCCCTGCAGTTATATCTGTATCGTATCTTTGTTTTTGCGTTAATGCAATTTTTTGCATGCCGATTAAGTACTCGCTGTTATTTACTCACATTGAGCAGTTCTGAACAAAATAGATCTTGAATAGGATTACAACTCAAGAGAACTTTCAAATATTCTCTTTCAATGGTTATCACGGTTACACCTTCACTGTGGAAATAAGGTGGCTTGATATCTCATTTGGCACCGCACAACAGCACAGGTATCGCAGAAGTATGTGATTAACTGAATCCCGTTCAATTGCAAAACTAAAAAGTTTTCACGTACTTTCGGAGTTTAGTAATGAAAAGTAGTAAATTGCTGGTTAGGAGTGGCAAATTGCAATTCCTTTTCGCGTGCAGCAGCAACACGTTCGGCTAATCTGTCTGGTTTGAAGCTAAAACAGTAGTTTTAATCTGAACTCACTGATCTGGCTGCAGCTGCGCGCTAAGTTTGCGCTACAAGCGGTGTTTACTGGAGCAAAGGTTGTTACCACCACTTGAGGTATCAAAGAGAGGCCGGATGTTCTGTAAACAGCTTACAATTAGACGTAGGAAGAAATCGGCCACTGGCCCCTAGCATACTGAGTAAAATGAATTTCAGTGGTCACCACTGAAAGGCCATTGTTGGCCAGAGATACCAGAATCAACCGTCGACGTTTCTTCCCAACTATTTGACATTTTTTGTCATATCGAGATTGCAAATTTTGTATAAACGTTTTTGCTGTGAACCATGACGGACTACTCAGTGCATGGCCGACTGAAAGCGGACACAAAATCGAGAAAAAAAAAAGAATGGACAAAGAGGAAAGGCCAGAAAAGTATGTTTATCTCCCAATTTTTGTAAAGGCACAACCTATTAAGTTCTGGGATTAAGTCATTAGTTATACTATTGCTATTATTATTAATTTTTCTCCTTCAAACTAGATTGCAATTTTGCTCTGTGCGCATCTTGTAATGACCATTCTCTTAAATGATAATGTCCGATGGATACAGATTTCCTGTGAGTATCACTCCCAAAACTATTCCGACATAAACTATTCCGATTTCCTGACCTTTGAGTATGAACTTTTGAATGTTCTATAAGCCGATACTCGATACCATTCCTACTCGGTTAAAGAATATCACTCATTAATGTGTTTAGGTAAGCTGAAAGCCACTCATTGGGCACTATGGCCACGTGGTAGCGGGCATTACGTCCGAAATCTACCAAATAAAGTTTGAGCCTGAGCATTAGCAGCCATGTGGGTTCTTGAGCCTGGGCATTAGCTATGCCATGCTGATGAGGCCTGATAAGGCCGAAACAGCTGTCCATGGCTGTTAACGCTCAGGCTCAAACTTGTGAGACTTAAGGGATAATGCCCGCTACCACGTTGCCATAGCGGTGCCCAATAAGTGGCTTTCAGCTTACCTAAACACATTAATTTGTGTGGTATTCTTGTCACTCAAAGCCACATCCCACAAGCTTCACATTTTCACTACTCGGTTAAAGACAGATTCACTTAAAAGGGGCACTAGATCTGTCACGTTGTTTTGGTCTCTTTGTAATTGTAGAACTGACTGAAAGATGTTTTTAAATCAGTGAAAACCCAAATATACCGATGCAGGTTGTTTACTTAAAACGTTGTTACCACACTGAGACTAAATACCGTCCTGCTGTTACGCATGACAAGGATGGAAACGGATTGCTTTTTGAAACAATTTCAGGCTAAATCTTTGAAATTCTAGCACTTCATCTTGGCGTAATGACTAAGAATGTACCTTGGTTAACTAACTCTTCCTGCAAAACATCGCAATTAAAATCTTTCTCCTCAATTTCAACTGAGGAATGTTTGGGCATGAGTAAAGGTCATAAACAAGCATTTCTGGTAACAGCGAACAAACAAACAGAGCCTTTTTAAAGAGCCGCAAAGAAGCCGTGAAGGAATAAGGATCATCTTCTTCTCACATGGAACATACCAAGACGCTGTGTCTCCGACAGGAAATAACCGCGTGTCAGTTTGATCCTCACAGTGTTTCTACACCCTTATGTTAAAGGTCATGTGTTCGATTTCTTGAAGAGCAAAGATTGTATTTCTTTTTTTTCCGCGCTTTTTAAGAGTGAATAATTTTCTCCCCTACATTTAGAAGAAAATTCTTTAATAGCGTGGATAATTGCTGGCAGAGATCATCCTTGAACAACCTTTCAATTTTACCCTCCTCTTTCTGGCACAAAATCCTGGGGGGCAGTAGGTTGAAAAGCCTCACTAACAGGTTTAAAAGTGAAATCTAAACCAAGGCCTCATTCCGGTCATTTTTATGTGGCTATCTGGTTTGCAGGAAAGAGGTTAATCAAATTCGAAGAAGACCGAAGACTTTTGATCACACTGACCACTGGATAAACGATTATTCAGGAATCCTTGCAGGTGTAAAGCAGTCTGTTCCCACCAATAGTGATCGCTTGTTGTATTGAAAAGGCTAACTGTTGGGTTAGGGTTAGTGAGTAATTGGTTTCTAGCTCCATAATAGGTTATCAGAATAAAAAATGGCGAGCCATAAGTTTCTAATATAAACCACAAATCGCACGCCATCACAGCGGTGCTTACTACCATTTACCATTTACTTGTCGCGTTCGATTCTCATTGGCTGCCAGAGTCGTACGAAACCAAGAATCATAATTCAGCCGACAGCTTGACGCCCACGATTTAAGCTACCGCTTGAAATGACTGAAAGTGCGTCAGCAATTTCGTTCTCTACGTCGATTGCTCGCCTCTGAAACGTCTCAATACTGCATCTTTTGCCTTCCGGTAGATAGCCACCCAAGTGTTTCTCATTTCTGTATTGTAACCCGCATAAATAAACACGTTAACGCAAGCGTTGGCATACGCCATAAACACAGTCACCTTGACAACAGTGAGAGGGGTGCATGTTGGACAACCCAACAAACTGATGATATCAATTACTGTGATTGGCGTTGTCAAAAATACAAAGATGCCGACAACGATTACAACGATCTTCGTAGCCCTACGCTCTTTCCTTCCCCCGACCCTCGGCGCTAGCTCTCGGTTGTTGCTCGGCTCGCTGTCAGTATATGATTGGACTGTTACGACTGTAGCCGACGCCTCTTCCTTGAATATCAGTGACGGTCCTGCTCTACGCGACGCATGAGATTTGTCGACATTTATACGACGAATCTGTCTTCTTGCTGTTTTAAGGATGAAATAATTTGTGAAAGCTAGGGTTACGATGACAGCTAAATTGACGATAGAAAATAACATGAACAAATACTCCGAGCTTAGTGTGGTGGAGTACAAACAAATGTCAGCGACTTTAGCAGTGTCAGAGGCTCCCCATCCCATTATGGGCAGAAATGCGATGATGAAAATCAGCAACCAAGATACTGCGATAATAAGAGCTACTTTCCAAGGTACAGCTAGGCTGGGGTACAGGAAAGGCCGTCTTAATGCCAGGTATCGATCAACACTTATAAGAGTCAAGTTAAAGTTTGACGCACCAAAAAGAAACACTGTCAACGGTATCACCACAAGACAAGGAATCAGGGGCCTGTTTGCTGTTTGATTGAGTTGATCAGCGAGACGAAGCGGCATAGCAACAGCTCCTTGAAGCATGTCAGCCACAGCCAGATTAAGGAAAAGAAAATTACAAATCGTGCGAAGTTTTCTGTTCCATAAGATCGCCATGATGACCAGGAAATTGCCGATAACAGCAACAACGGACACAGTGATCATGAAAAAGGAAGTTAAAATAGTTTCAAGCGAGTAGAAGACCATTTTTAGCTTTAGTTCTGAACTGAAGTGTTGTGGTAGTTTTCCTTTCTTCTGTTTCAAAACCCTAAACTCCAATAAGAGCAGCTGTATGTTATAGCTTTTGTTTCTAATGACGATGTTTCATGTTAATTGCTCACGTTTTGTTTCTTGTTTCCGCCGTCACATACGGTTTTCCCTGTGTAAGAAAAACATACAAATGAGCGGCAAAATGTATAAACTAATTTCCTAAAATGTTTTTAAATATACGTGACCAAGCTACCTCTTGACATAAAGTTATGAAAATAAACTCGTGATCTCTTCCGGTAAAATTTACATGAAGTGTCATTAACTACCTTTCCATTTGACTCGGCAAATACTCTTTCCAGGATTGCCACGATTTTTGTTAACACTGGCTAGACAGAATTTTTAAAAAGTTGAACTTTTGCCTCGGCAACGTCACTGCAATGGATAACGTGCAAACGTGTACTGGACGAAAACAAACAAACAAACAAACTGTATTCACTTCAAACACGCGCCGCCGACAATTCAAGTACGACAGCAGCACTGAGAGTCCTCAGATTTATAGGAAATAATAATCACCTTTAGTGCTTAGATTAATCTGGCACATTCTCAATAGTTTCACCGGACATTTATAGGTCTCCTGTCGTTTTTAATGGAGCATTTCAAAGCCTCTTATTTCTTTTATGATAGAACCATTGTTATCATTGAAGATAAAAGTGTTTGATGTTTCGATATAGTTTGTTTTGCTTTTTTTTTTCTTTCCGTGAATTCGTAAAGAGTTTTCAAGGAGACATTGTGTCTGATTCTCTCTTTCGTGTTTTGAAAATACTAAGAAAAATCTTGCGTTTCATACCAACATTTCAAATGCTATTTTATAGCTATGGGCAATTTACAGCTCAACACGAGATTTCACAGATCCGGTTTGAGATGATGAGAATAACTCTCGTTCACCTGGCCGGCATAATTCAGCGTGGCATAAGTTGACATGAGATGGTCCCAGAAACATCCCACAAGATTGTTAAATGATTTTTTAACGATCTAATATTGATGTAATTATACTTGTTTTATCAACGCTTATCTAACATTAGCCAGGAATGTGAAACTACTAGAATTTCTAATTTTAGTTTCAGTTTTACTCAGGTTTGACAGCACGATTTTTCTGAAACTGATCTAAGAACAAATTAAAGGGAATTGTATCAAGTGTTCAGAAAAAAATAAAGAAAAACGATTCATACGTGAAAATTAAAGGATTTCGTTTCAAATAAGACATTGTTAGTAATTTCCTTGCTGAAATATGTTTACGAAAATAGGAACCAAAGCAGGAAAAAGCTTATGATTTTGAAGTTAGATCATTTCAGTTGTTGTGTTCTCATAATTCAAATCTTACGCGCTGTGACTTTGCTCTTTAACCGTCACAAGTTGCTTCACGCTGAGGAGAATACAACACAAATGTTTGGCCATCAAAGTCCAAGTGACTATAAATCTAGAGGATATTAAAATGGATGTTAAAGATAAGGAATCAAAAGAGTTCTTGAATTTTCAAAAGAGAAGAGCCAACTCGAAAGCTGATTCTAAGCCATCAGGCCCAATTACTCCCTTTTCATTAAAACCCCTTATCCGAACGCGTGGCTTAATTTTGCTTCTGATCTTTCTGGAACATGCATCAGCTGATATTCATAAATCAAGCATGACTCTTCTAAGCAACATTTCTCCTATTTCCGTTGTTTCTGTGGAGTTAAAATCTTACATCAGTATCCAAAAGCATATCGCGAATGTTAGTTGCCTCAAGATAAATGACGGTCTATAATTTTTCGAAACTGTTTAAAAAAGGAAAACAGGTTTTTCCTTTCCATCCAAACATATAGAGCCAAAATTAATGATCGAATTGCATTAATGGTAAATGTGTTTATTGCTTTCGCAACCGGAACACAAACAACCCCTGACGTGAGATAAGAAATGTTATCAAAGGTGCACGTGGCTGCATGACACCGGTTCCGTACCACTCTTTATCAGGTGACCCCGCAATAGTGGTATTGCAAACGCTATTGCAAATGGAATAGCTTAGAAATTTAAAAACGAGCGAGGTGACCCATTTTTTTCATTGTTTAACAGCAATTGGCCTGAATAGAACTAGCTTAATGTAAAGCTAAAAAAAGAGCCACCATACTTTTCGAAAGTTTACGGAGGTGGCTCTGAATCCGCTGCCACAAATGTTTTTAATTTTACATGCTAATTATTTCCCAATAATAAAAAAATAGGGCTGGATGTTTTAGTTCTTTTCACTTAAAGCTGAACGGTTTCTCTAACAGATTGTAATGTACTGTTGCTATGGTAGCTTATGAGGTCGTAAAACGTTTCATAACTTGATAATTAATGATTGTTTGCTCGTTTGATACCACTTTAAAAGTGTAGTGGTCACTGATCTAAGTAAAATCGTTGCAAAGTGCTGGAAACTCGGCGGCATTATGAACCACCTCATCCTTTTAGAAATTACCACGAGAAGGACGAATTTTGGACTTTTCTTTTGACTAGATTAGAATGTTCTGTTTACTGAAAACTGAACACAATAGCCTCACCTGGCCGAACAACTAACTAGCAGTCGGGTCTCAGACAACTTTAACCGCTGGGCAAAGTGTTTTCGGCTGACTGAGTTCGGCGCCCACGGACAAAATGAAATTGATAGACGTTGTACCTCTATGGGCTGATATTCGATCTTTTCGTCTTCTCACACTGAAGCTGACTGTAGGACGACCAAAGTAATGTTATTGTTAGTGGCATACCAGCTAACTTCGTTTCTTAGAAACAGTTGATGTTAATTGGAAAGGGACTTGACGTCATCAATTATATTGGTCTTATGCAAACTAAAACATGAGTAATTTCGTAATGAAAGGGGGCATAAAAATCCAATCATCAAACTCTCCATTAACACAAAATTATGACAATTACAGTTAATTTCGCTGTCGAAACCTCGAACGGAAATATATCAGTTAAGAGCTCATAACTTGGAAATTATTTTATCGGTACTCAATAACCTAAAAAATAATTTGTTACAAACATTTCCTGGTTTTAACTGATAAATTAACGTACCTCACACGAAAATTATAAGCAGTGTAAGTTTTTTCTTTCCGTCCAAAACAACGGAATGTTGCCTAAAATAAGGAAAAAGGAATTGTTTATGGCATAAAAAAAATCCAATTTTTTTATTGCCCCAGATTAATTGATAAAAATTTATTGATAGGTATTTTTCATCACGTTCCTTCGGACCGTACTATCCTCTTCGAATCAGTATGTGTTTGATGGTGCAGCCAAAAAAATTATTCAACCAAATTTATCGATAAAAAATGTTGTGTCGAAAGGTTTTCATGGGGTGTGGAAAACCAAAACATTTGATTGAAAGTATACATTGAAAGGAACCCGGTAAATCATTTGATGGTACAATACTAATGTCAAATATTAAAACTCTACCTATGCGACAGTCTAACATTATATCCTTGAATCTTAAATTGGAATTTTTGTTTTGCTGAATGTCCTGATAACATTTTTGAAAGTTAACAACAAGGCAGTTTATGTATATGATTCATTTCATATTCACCACTCACAAGGCATTCTTTATAGGCTGGTTTTTACATGCTACGGTTGTACACTTGGAATGATATCATTGTATCCTAAATATCGAGGGACAGATATTAGGGAAGACGAATTCTAAACTGAGTCGAAAAAAAGGCCAAAAGGTCAATAAAAAATGTTTATTTATTATTTTAGTTTTACCAGGTTTTCCTCGTCGAGTTACATTTTTGTTTCTTTCGACTTGTTTCTTTTCTTCACTATCTACTCCCAGATACAGACCATAAGCAAAACATAAGCAAAAGTGCAAATGAAAACAGCAGCGACATACGGTATAAGCATAAGCAGAAACATGAGAAGAACGAACCCACTTATTTGTCTTATGCTGTTTTCACCAGCAAAGCGCTTGACATAAGCATAAGCACAAGAAAAACGAACAGTTCCGTTCTTCTTGTGCTTATGCTTATGCTTACGTCTGGTGAAAACAGCAACAACAACATTTTATTAATAACATGCAGTTAATAATTACAAAATTGTGCAACTAAGTGGGTTCGTTATTCTGAAGTTTTTATGCGAGCGCCTGTGATTATGTTTATGCTTGTGTTTATGCGCTAGTGAAAACCAACCTCACAGCAGTTAAAAGAAGTGAAACTGAGCTGCTGATTATGCAACTATTACAGATCGGCGATTTAAATATATGTTAAGCGACTGAAATAAGTCGCCGTATTTATTCTTTTACAATTGAATAGCAATATTGTCCATAGTTCTATAATAGTTCTACAAACGCGTCCAACACAAGTGAAAGTTTGAGTTGAGTTTATTGAGTTTATGGATATGTAAATTAGGACTTCAACGACAAGGAACACTCGTATTGTTATTATTTATCGCCCTCCTCCCTCGTCAGATGACAATTACTTCACCAACCTTTTTCTGGCGAATTTGAAAGTTTACTTAACTAGCCTATTGATCGCCGGAGACTTTAATTTTCACATTGACGACTGCTTTAACTGTCTCTCAAGACTTCATGGCTCTTATTGATTCGTTTAATTTGGAGGGAACATGTATACAGGTGTTGGCGCGCTTCCCGTTCTTTGTGTGATTGCCGGAAGCTTACAGGCATCAAAGCAAAGTCCTCAAGATCCTGCTGGCTGCATAGAGAAGTGAATATTACGCAAGTGTAGTCGCCGAGAATCATTCTAATATAAGATCGCTTTTCAGAGTATTTAGTAAATTACTTCACCGATGTTCTGAACTGAAGTACCCAAAGCGACACCTGGATTCTGCTACCGAGGACGACAATCCAGATATAGACTGTCAACTAAATATGTTCTCGAGTATCTCATCTTCTGAGCTCTTGAGTATCATCGGCTCAGCTTCCTTCAAGCCATGCCACCTCGATCCCGTTGCTGGCCAAGTATTAAAATGTAATCTTCCTGCAAGTTTTCCAGCAATTACCAAGATTGTCAACCTTTCTTTAGAATCTGGTCAGATGCCTGAATTGCTCAAGCAAGCTATACTTAAACCGCTGCTTAGGAAGCCTTCTTTAGATCCGGGTGAATTCAAGAGCTTTACCCCTATATCTAACCTTCATTTTACTTCCAAGATTATTGCAAAATGTGTTGCCAAACCAGCTGATAGAATACTTAGATAACGTGCCTAAGTGAAACGTTTCAGTCCGCCTACAAGAGAAACTATAGCAGGGAGACAGCTCTGATCCGAGTTCATTCACGGTCGGTCATTGATCGACAAAATTCAGTTATTTTTGGTACTCCTTGATCTTTTAACTGTTTTTGATATAGTTGATCACATTATCCTTCTCTCACGGCTGTCCAGCTGTTTTGGCATCTCTGGAATTGCGTTGGAATGGTTCCGATCATATCTTTCCAATTGTTGCACTTTTTTAGTGAACTTATTTTTCTAAAGGTTTTGGTAGATTTAATTTTCTTTTCTTGTTCAATCATTTTCTATGGTATTTTCTCAAGTTGTTTTCAGTTGTTCTTCCTTCACTGCAGATATTTCAATAAACGTTTTAATTAAACTTCAAAAATAGTAAAGCGAAGAGCTGAATACCATACGTGATCCTTATAAAGAGCAAAGAGCAGCAGGTTACAGCGACTTCTAAAACTTAGAAAACATTGAGCAATGTGTCCTAATATCAGTGTGAGGTTAACAGTTTATATCAACCGTCCATGAAATAAGTTGCCTACCTTTAATACAGTTCCTTAGAAGCCGGGTATTTTCTGGTCAATACCCTGTCGGGGAGTTTACAATACTAAGCAACTTTCCTTATTTCCACTTGTTCACTCAGCGAGTAAACAATACGATCGAAAGCAATAATTTCCCCCAAAAAATCGCATTAACAGTCCTTTAATAAATCATCGCATGCAATTTAGACCACAAAATTTCACATGAATGTCTCGCAATTCAAGTTGTACTAAAATATAGCTGTTTAATATGACAAACTTTTCATCTATTGACTCCGAATAAATCGACAAGCAGCAGTAACTTTCGGGAAGAAGATGCTCAGACAAACTGAAAACAATTTTTCTCTTTTACTCATTTAAAAAATGTCTGAAACCAAAAAACCGGCAGCCCACAAAAGCTGCTTTTAAACGTGGTTTATGAATTGCTAACTACTTTGAAAATTTCTTTTGTCAAGAAAAACTAGCTATTGAGTACTCATTAAAATACAGCTCTAAAAACCTTTTAAACTCATACGCAAAACTGATGAGAAGCAGTGATTATAAAGAACGTCATGCTTTTGTGGTTTTCGCTTAAGTAATCATTATTTCCTCCCTTTTCAATGGAAAAAATTCAGTTGAAAAGTGATAAATAGTATGTAAGCTTTCTGAAATCCTATTCTTTAAGTCCACACCAACTTAGGTAGAGTTTCCAATTTGCCAGCAAGGAATTTAATAAAAATCGTAACTGAAAGCATGCTCAATCAAACGGATTCACAACACGACACCAGTCTGCAGGACAAGTTCCCAATCCATTCTCTTTCGAAGTAGACTTAAACTGTTTGAAAGAAAAATTGGCCCGTATTAGGTTTACTGATGTGAGTTTTAACACTTATTGGAAAGTTTATTCTTCTATGACTGCCGACCCAGGATAGATTGTAGTTATGTTCGCGACTACCTCAGAGGACTGTTACCGTGGTTACGACACACTGATAAATCGCTTATTTCTATTTGGCGCATAGCGTGCATGCGAAAAAAAATGTCTACTAGTGTTAAGCGATGTTGTCATCATAATGCACTGCATACAAGCTTTTATTTCAATAAAAATGAGTGGGATAGGGAATATTAAGCTTAAATACAGCACCTATAACACGATTTCTGATCTTTGGCGCGCGTAGTTTAGGCAACCATTTGTAATTTTATAATAAAGTAATGGGTCACCGTTAGTTTCATTCTGTAGTGACGTATCGCTACATATATGTTTGGACTAATGCTAAATAAAAATTACACTACCTTACCAGTGGCGTATTGACGTCCGTTTGTTTGAAGGGTTTTCTGTTCGCCGTTGACTGCGGACTCAAACAGATTGTATGCGTGGGGACCCTGTGGAGACAGTGAATATTTTCTGGAAATTGATGAATTGATGTTTTGGGAGAAGGAAAACTCTAAGGCGCATGGGTACTATTTCTCTCATAAAAAGCCAAACATGAACTATCACGGTTAACAATCCGAGCTCAAAATAAAAATTCTTTGTCAAATAATGCTATTGGCTGCGGTAATTATTAAATCCTTCTCTTTGAGGTTGAATAAATTAAAGCAGTTCGTGTCCCTCAATTTTCATTAGCATCATTTACGAAGGAGAGATTTTATGTTTGCTGAATCGATTAAGCACTTGAAAAAATTCATGATTTGTTTGAATGTTTTCTCTCCAGGACGGGTCGTTTATTTGAAAACTGGCAGGAAAAGGAATAAAAAATATCTCCCAGGTGGCAATAAACGATTCAAATTTATTGTTCTAATTAACAGAAACTAATACGCCATTTGAAACTTAGGAAAGTTTATTAGCCCTATAAAGCTTCATTTCTTAATTGAGAATTTGACAAGCAAATGTGCAACGATCACTCGTGCAAAGACTTATCAAACAATGTGGATAGACTTGGAGCTGCAATGTAAGGCTGCAGGCCAATATAAAGCCAAAGAAATCGCCATATACAGCTGTATATGGTGTATATGTGAATACAGAACAAACACCAAATTTTTTACAAAGAGTGTAATATGATGTGGCAGTGTGAAAAAGTATCCTGAGCTAATTGTCAGAAGAAAACAGATATGTTGTTACATGAATTTATGTTCAGAAGTTCCATTGTGGACTTTATAAGAAAAGCCTCACGTCCCATCCGATAAGTATCACGTTTACGGAAGCGGAGATTTTTAATAGAAATGAACCTGAAATACACTTAAGGATTTCATGAGAACACTTTTATAAAAGGACGTGGTACCACATTGAGCAACATGATGTGCAGTTCCTTAGAAAAGCAGTTCAAAGAGACACAGTACTCAATAGCTTTCATTTGAATATGTAAGTTTCATTCATCTTGCACAACATAAAACAGAGCACTGACAGGAATGCATTACACAGTATACTGCAATTTTTCATTTACTCGACACGATAATATATAGCCTTCATCTTAATAGAAAGTTAAAACGCTCTTGTACCGAATAATAAACAACACCAACAGGATAGTACTGCTCAGTATATAGCTTTCATTTGATTAGTCATACTTATGATTTTATTCACATGAGCAGCTGCTTGCACACCAAAACATCCTGACCGCAAACTCGAGACTGAAGTACTTCTCGATTTTATCCCTGAACTCAAGTTTTGGAGTCAAATAAAATGTAGTTTGCAAACCAGTTAGCTAGGAGTGACTTTACTTGATGAAATCTTATTAAAACTCCAGCGCTCATGTACGAAAAATTTTACCACTCAAGAAAGCCCTGCCCGGGATAACTATCTCACATCGACAGAAAAACAAAAAAACACAAAATACTGTGAGAAACTTCTTTACATGTTAAAACAAAACAAGAGAGCATAGACACGTTGTGAAACTGTGTTCAAATAAAAAAAACTGTACGTGTTGTCTAACAGAATATACGTTCGATTTTCTTTTTCTTTTTGTCTTTTTTTACGCATCACCAATATTTCAGTTGTTTGAAACTGGTTGATATTAGCACATCATACACCATACACATCAAATATTTTGCTTTGAAGTGACTATGAAGTCTTTTTATTTCATACTTAGTTTCTATCCATGTTTTTCCGTCCTCATGTTCAATTAAGTATTAAACCATCTAAAATAATATTTTAAGGCGGAGTAAATACACGAGTTCGAGTTTGTGCCTTAATATAGCAAAACAGGGACCATTTTTTGTGCTCATTTCAAATGCAACACGCGAAAAAAACAGCCATTTTGAATTGCACACATTGTCTGGTTGAAGCGACTAGTAACCCAGTCAATATTTTGTGCTGTCAGGAACTGGTTTTGCGCTGGTATTTTCCTTAAATACAGAAAGCAAAAAGTCTTCTCGGAATATGCATTGACGAATATATATTGAGCATGTTTCATAACAGGAAAGAAAAGCTACAACAACAACGCGCAAATTCAAGCTCTTACCAAGGATCTTAAGCTTCCCGCTTCCCTTCTGACAAGATTCTCTTCTTAATCACCATTTTTGAGGCTTTACCTTCTTAAGTTACAAGCTCTAGACTAGAGAATAACGAAACGTGCTCATGGCAAACATTTGCCTTATGAATACCCATGGGATAAAAGTGTCAAATGTGATAGGCTATGATAAGACCAGGAGATTTTATTGAACAAAGAGTACATTAAAAATTCTGATTGCTGAGATTCTGTTAAGTTTCATCTTCTTCATATAACGGGGCGACATTCAGTCATGATTATCGTAAAAGGGACCGGGTTTTCAAAATACTGAGACGTTAGAGTTGCATTTTAAAAAAGGAAAGCCTCGGGGGAGGGGGGGGGGAATAAACGTATGGTTATAACATATAACTTAAACATGCAGATAAACGTTGCTACAAGTCGGTCAAAATGTTAAATCGATCGCAAAATGTTCATTCAACAAAAAAATGTTGGACAAACGTTATCTGGCATGGGGTACTAAACGTTCTATTTTTATCGAAGCAACAAACTGTTGTATAAGAATGTTAAGGAGACTTTAGTCGGGGTTTAATGACAAGCGTTCAGCCCCCTGAATGGCTTATTACGTATTATTTGTTGTTGGTATTGTGATGCCTGTAATTTTCACTTCTTCCATCACCGATTAAATCAGCATTGAACTTGACACGGAGCATAATAAGAGGAAGTAGCACTAATGAAGCAACCGGAATCATCAAAACGATTCAGGTGTGAAGCATAGCATTTGAATTGACTAAGCTGCGATTACCTCATTCCAGTATAACAATTAAAGAAGGGCTTGTGGTTTGTTGGTGAAAGGCCGCAATAGGCACAAGTGATCTCCAATTCAAATTACGCTCCTTCTTAGAATTGCCTGTTGGGTGAACTGAGCACGAAAGTTTCATTTGAAAAAAAGGCAACGAAATTAGCTCAGGAAACTTTCTGGGAATCAAACTGAATTTGCATTATGTTATTACAAAGTAATCTTTACTAAATAAACGATGAATCAGTTGCTAATATTAAATTTACATGGTGGATGGTTTGTCGGCCACAGAGTATTATTTTGAATTATCTGATAAGAAAATTCATTGATGAGGCTGA
>OX419338.1:600000-642500 GCA_948470475.1 Galaxea fascicularis | reverse complement strand
GACTCGAGTAGCCTGCATGCAGGCGGTTGGATAGTCGAAAAAACCGGAGTTCGTAATGAGGTCGCCATCTTGGATTCGCGCGGCTAGGTCTGGGCCGGGTTGAGGGTCGACAAAGCGAGCGAGGGGAGGGGGCGGAGAGGAGAGAGAAAAACCGCCTGCTCGAAAACCAGCCCCCATTGAGTAGCAGCCCACCGACCATGGCGCTTCCGCCCACATGCCACGCATTGTTAATTGACCAATAGAAATCAATGGCCTGTGACAAGTTATCAATCACTTTGAAAGCGTGCAGTTCAAAACAAACTCACGTGTAGCTTGCAGGATTGGTCTCAACGGGAAATAATGCTGCACGCAGCTACTCCGAAGAAAGCCGTGGAAAAAGTTGTCACAACTTCTACAACCAAATTAAAAGTGCTTTAGAGAAAGAAGGCGACAAGGAGAACGAAGCCGTGGCGGCACAAGTAGCAGAAGATCTGCAAGCGAAGGAATTGCGGCATAAACGGGGATTGCCCGAAAGTTTAGAAATCTAGGTTCACATATATTTCAGACAAATAATTTAGCCGTTGATTTACGGCTAAATCTAAGTTCACTTCTATTACAAACAAATAATTTAGCCGTTAATTTACGGCGAAATCGATGTTCACACATGTCACAGACAAATAGTTTAGCCGTTAATTTACGGCGAAATCTAGGTTCACACATATAACAGACAAATAATGCCCACAACAATCTCTCCCGAGCGAAGAGGTCCGCAGAGGAAGAAAGTAGAACGAGTACCTGCCAGAAAGTCCCTGGGCTTTGCGGAAACAAGCCAGTCCGTTCTCGATCGGACATTGTCTGATTTAAGTATAAATGAACTCGTTGGGCAGCCCTCGACACAGATAAACCTTCCAGTTGGACAATCTGATCTGATATGATGCTCTTGAGTGGGCAAATTGCGAGCACTGACACCAGACTACCTTCAAGTTTCTCACTTTCGGCTATCCCAAACACTGTATATATCATGCTTTTCCCAAAGCCAGTGGGAAGCACGGCCAGCACATCTTCGCCATTTAGTAAACTTACTATCGCCTGTTTTTGTTCACGCTTTAAAAGAACGCTCCTTGCTCTAGTCGCCAAGAAATCTAAAGCACTTTGGATCGCGCGATGCGATCGACATTCGAACTCATTATTTTTGCCTATGGAAGGTGACAAGAGCGGTAATACGAATATTAAATCTTGTGTTGATTGACAGCATGTCTGCCGACCAATCAGAAGACTGCGTCCGCCGGCGGACGCAGCGAAATTGTGCTACTCAAGAAAGGCTGGTTTTCGGGCAGGCGGTTTTTCTCTCTCCTCTCCGCCCCCCTCCCCTCGCTCGCTTTGTCGACCCTCAACCCGGCCCAGACCTAGCCGCGCGAATCCAAGATGGCGACCTCATTACGAACTCCGGTTTTTTCGACTATCCAACCGCCTGCGTGCAGGCTATGACTCGAGTAGTCAGGCCTTTCAAGGACCAAGACTCCGCTAACATTGTGAAGACGCAATTGAAAGACCTTAGCATTAAGCTTCAAACCACAATCCAGCCCGTTTTTGTCAGTCGGAAAATTGACCAAGACCTTAAAGAATGTGAGACCAAACCGCAGTTGGTTAATCAACAGTGAAGGTGCTTCGTCACTAAATACCTTGTGAAATAATTTAATTACTCGAAGCTTAAACGTCAGCAGATGGCGTGTTGTGGGGCAGATAGTATATCATTCTTGCTGCTCTACGGTGAAGTATTTCCAAGGAATTTAGCTGGTCTGTATTAGTGCAGCCTCCCAAAACGACAAGCTTGGCCATATAAAACACCAGGCAATACAACTTTATAATACAAATCCAGTAATTTTTCTCTTCCTAAGAAAGAACTCCTCTTTATGAGGTTCACTTTAATACGAAACTCTTTTTTACGTCTATAAGGTGTTGTGTCCAAGAGAGTCTATCCCCGGGGGGGGGGTACTCCCTTATAAGAGGCTAATGGGGATGTGCCGCTGGATGGGGTCGCATTTTCACGACTGGAGTGACTATAATGGGGCTACATTTTTTGTAGAGTTACTAGAATGGGGTCGCGCATTTTCGGGATTTCTGGGATAAGAAAATTCCGGCAAGGAGGGATTTAAAAGTAGGTTAAAAAATGGTTCGTGCTGTTGTTTTAATATTTAACAGTTGGTTCGCATTGACTTCCGTTCGTGAATCACAACTTAAACATTAACGACTTGCACAATAATGCAGAATCCCTGGGTCCAGAACAAAGTCCAACAAATCATCCATACTACAGTATTTATTTTCCGGCTATTCTGCGTTGTTATCGTTCATCGAAGTTAACACACCTTGGATCTTCTTTTGGATTAGAAAGCGTTTGTTCTCTTTCGCTCGGAACGTAATAGCTTTCAACGTGACAGTTGTACAGGTACCGATAAAACGGTCTTGCCAATGTTTTTATGGGGAGTATGAATCTTCTGATCTGTAGGTTCTAAATAATGTTTTTATCCATGTAAGAAACCATTATGACGTTCCCGTTAAAGAAGAATGTTTGCATTTCAACTATTTATGACGGTACGTTTGTAAATACTAACGGTTAGCAAATATACCAGAATGTTTGTACTGTAGGTGAAAAGTAAAGTGTTCTACATTCAATTTAACAAACGTGTCAATTCATTTTAGGATGACCAACTTAAGGTAGAGGCATAAACAGAAAGTGACTAAGCTGGGATCGCGAAAATTACATTTTCCCAAAAGTGACTAAGATGGGGTCTATGATTGGCCACAGAATAGACTATAATGGGGTAGGGGTTCTGAGAGGCCAGCGGCACATACCCAGCAAAAATTGGCCCAAGTACCCCCCCCCCCCGGGAGTCTATCGTCAATAGTGATGCCAAGGAGACGAGTTTGTTTAATCCACTCGATTCGATCCCACCCGATATTCACCGAGGGCAGTTAGCTTCCCATCATGCTCTGCGCATTGTTCTTTTGTTTGGAGTCGACAGAAACAACGACCAGAAATATGCAAATTATAGTTACTTTATTGTGACAAAATACAAACTCGTAAACTAATTAAAATACCAAAAACTTCTACGTGCACTAAGAGCACTACTAACTTGCCACTTGTATTGGCGATAAGCCGAAACTTTGACCGCGTCGCTTCTTCGAACTTGGTTGTTTTTTCCCTATATGGCTGGGGTTTCGTTTGGGGCCGGACGTCGGACGTGACGTCCGATTGTTTGATATGTAATGACCGGTAGTAACGTCCGGTATTTCACACGAAATGATAACTTTGCTGAGGTCTAACGTCCGCTTGTTTAACCTATGAATCCGTTACTTCAAAATTTTACCAAAAACCTCGATACGGGTGACCCGAAAATTGACACAGTCTAGCGGTAGTTTTGGAATAGGGCTGCACCTCTTTGAAACCTGTAATCTCAATGGACATTCATGGGCTGCAGCTCTGTTTTAGGACTAGGTCCATGGTTTTGATTGTTTGTCTATTGTTTTTTCAAACAATCTTGTGAGGTCTTGCAAATGATGCAGGGCTGCCCCGGAGTTTCACTCCAAAATGTTAGACTATGAAGCAAGTGTCTATTTGATACCCTAAACAGAGTTAACCGAGTCGCAACAGGTCTTACTTTCTCATGAAACATCTAAAAATACCAGCCAAAAGCAACAAGTGCTGGCCCGTCGCAAGTAGAAAATGTAATTACCCTAAGTTATCACATACGTTGCCTCTTATGATCCTCGACTGAAGTAATTCGTGTGCGCATGCGGTGTCGGGTGTTAAAGTACGTCGGCAAAGTATATATGGCGACCGTCATAAAATGCTTCCCTCACCACTGTATTCTCTGGCTTGCGATATCCCAGAGATGCTTCCCACATGAACTGTCATCGTGTCTCTCGTCGAGTTTGAAATTTGGTCTATTAATACTTCTGCAGAGTCACAGTATACTACCACGCTTTACATCATACAATAAAATATTCCAAAACCATTCCAACTGTGGAGAAGTATAAGGACAGTCAATATAATGGAATGCCATCCCCTGGCTGATTTAATATATATATATATATAGCTCAAGTGCGGCTCGGTATTGATATATTTATTTTTTCCTTTTCTGTCTGTTGACGTTAAACTCAAAAGGTGGGCCGCAGCTTTGCAGTGTTTCAATCAAGCTTTCGCGGTCATCATGGTCTACATTGGTCGTGAATGCTCAATCCCTCTCGTGCGTCACAGACGGACTAACAACTGGAGAAAACTAAAAGAAAACAGCCAATTAAAATGGAGCCGTCATAGTGCGGGTGTGATGCTATTTATCACGATATAGGCCCCATCTCACCGCTATCTAAGCCGCACCCCTTGCGTGAACTCTTTCTGAAGTAGGTCCTAACTGATACCAACTTTCCCTGAACACTGTTTCCGTTTTAAGTTCGGAGAATGAACGTTTTAATTTGAAGTTGCTATGATTGGTACATAATGGACTTAATGAGAAATAAGAATTAAGGAAGCGCTGATGCATTAAACCGAGCTACCCGCTATCGCCGCATTTCTTGTGTCGTTGTAAGTGACGTCACAAGCTTGCTCTCGAGCAGGGAATTCGTCTGATTACGGCAAACAAGACGCAATAACACTTTCAGTGTTATAGTACCAGTAAGCAAGCTCTTTCAACCTGTTCATTGTAAGTTCAATACAGATCTTTACAACGGAGCGAGCGATATTATTACTCGGTTACTCTTGACAGATTACCAACCTGTTTTAAAGCATTTTTGTCTTGTGGGAATGCAAGCGTCCAACCGGTCAAATCCATAGACCACCTTCAATTTCCTGCCGATGCGGTTCAACGGAATAACTTGATCTACTATTTTAACTTCCTGAACGTGACTAGGTTAAGTGATATTCTTTAGTGTTGCATTTCACTTGAAAATACTTTCCCAATACAATTTTGAGACCGTTTACCGGTTTTACAATATTTCCGCCTGCCGGCAAGTTGCTTCTAAGTAGCCGTCTTTTTTCGAGGGCCTGTCATTACTGCGTCACGAGATTGCATAATTGGGGACACCGACAAAAATCGGTGTTCTGAGCGTGTTCTGAGATTTATAGACGCTAGATCATTTCTCTTCAAGAACAATCATTATTGGTTCGTAAGCTATTCCATTTTGCTTGCATTTCAGTTACAGTTTGAGTAATCGAAGTACCCCCCAAAAAACAAAAAGAGTAGCTACTCTCCCTCCCCTCCCCCTAACTAAACTACCCACGGTGAGGTAGGAACAAAAAGCTCTCCTTAGTCTACAATCAACTCACTTCACGCGCAAACATTGTTTTGGTCTCATGGTTCGAAGTTTTTTGCCGATCTTCCCGTTTTTTCATCAGCTTTAATTTAATCATGGCCTTCTTCTGCCCCATGAGAATTCCAAGACGGCGAAGGAAACGTGAGTAGCGAAGTTTAGCGATAGTTTGAGTAGAAAAGCGTTTATTACTTTATTGTTTACACGGTGGTCTCACCGCTCCTGTCAATATTTTTGACAGGGTATCGAGATGAAGAAGACAAAAACACCACTCCAAATGGAAATACTAAAGGACGAATCACAGGTAGCAATAGTGTGGATTCCCTTGTTGAACTGGGTAAGGAAGAAGAAGACAATGAGATCGAATTTGAGCCGCGGAAAATGGTTGTCTTGCACGATTTCATCCCATGCGTTGAGGATGAAGTCGCCGTGAAGAGAGGTCAACATGTGAAAGCTTTGTACCAAGAAACGGACTGGATTTATATTTTAACTAACGACGGAAAAGAAGGATTTATTCCCTTTACCTACTGTATGGCGGAAGAAGAGTACGAGAAAAAGAAAGAAAAGCAGAAAGGGCTTCAACGGAATAATTTCCGCTCTGCTTCTTTTCTTGACTCGCTACAAGTTCAAACAGACATGACACTGGCGTTTAATTTCAAGAAAAGTAATTGTGGTGATTACATCGTAAGATTTGATTTCATGGCTTGTGACGAGAACGACATCAACGCCCAGAAAGGAGATAAAGTTACTGTATTGAATAAGGATGATAAAGATTGGTACTGGGTGTCGAACAATCAAGGAGATGAAGGATTTATACCTAAAGATTTTTTGGGTCCGGTTGACAGATTTCGTAATGGCGGTACGTAAGTAGTGGTCATTTAAGCACTCTCGAGCATTTGTGTTGTTAATTATTGTGCACAGGAACAGGGAAGCTGTGGATTCAAACACGTGCTGTGTTCTTTTGTATAAAGATTCACAGCGAGAATCAGATTTCTTAGACCGCAAGATTTTAGTGTCTAATGAGCTTGCACAGTATTTTATTACGCTATAAAATCGTCTTTTGTGCAGTTTAATAAACAAAACTTAAAATTCAGATCAACTACATAAACAAATGGCTTGAAGATCGTAAGATTGTTTTGAACACGTGTGAACATCCTAACACCATTAACACCTTTTCACCTGGTTATCCTGCCTAAGCCGTGGGTAACTCGAACCTAATGCTATATTCCAAGGATTTTGAAGATAAAAATTAATAATCTAGGTGTGTCTGTTGAGTTAATGATCCGTTAAGAGTTTTCCGGAATGTAAAAAAAAGGTTGATCGGGTGATATTATTCTAAAAAACAAATTCTTGTTTTACTAACAACGATGAATTTTTATCAAAATGAAGGACGTTTCATATAAACAAATACATGCTGTCACTTCAAAGCATTTACAAGCCAAAACATAATTATTTTATATTACAAATATCGTCTCTCTGTAGTAAGTGGTAATTTCTTTTCATCAAAGTAAATATATTTGTTGATATTTGTTGACTGCAAGTCCAATTTTTAGGCAATATTGTTGCATGCATAACAAATGCAAAGAATTATGTTGTAAATTATAATGATATAATACCAGAAAGCAGTAAGAGTAACAGTTCCTTTCAATATACCAGTTTATAAAATGTTGGAAGAGTTACGCGTGCTGCGATTGGTCGAATCGAGTTCATTATATCCCAGTAAAGCACGTGCTCTACGTCACACGCGTGCACTATTGAGTTATAATGCACGCTGCCTATGTCACAAGCTCGTGCACGAGCAAATAGGTATGAAAGCTCGCTTAAATCTCTGGGACATTTCGAGAAGTGCCAGAAGCACTCGCCTTTCACTCGTGCTTCTCTAGGCACTTCTCTCGTATTCTTAAAAATTCCCATGTGCTTATATAACTCAACAATTACTTTAATAATGTACAATATTGCAATTATATTTGTGGATGTCTTGCTGTTTGGCTACCAGGTTTCATTAACATCTACTATTTAGTTTGTGGCATATAAGGATAGGGATGTTGATCTATACTTTTTCTGGTATGCGATATTTGCTTTGGGGCCAGCTTGTTCATTATGCCTGCGGATGAAAGGCCTGTTTTACAGGAAAATCACATGATATAGGAATTCCATGATAAATTTCATGCAAAAAATCAACATGAAAGGAGTGCAATATTGGGTTTTCAAGTGAAATTTAACATGGAATAATTACAAGTTACGTGATTACTGGTAATTTTTCTTGAATTGTAAATGGTTTGCACCCAGGAGTCATATCATAACAAAGTGGAGTATGATCATCCGGGTGAGTGTAGTCCTGAGAAGTATTGTTTGAGCTGACATTGACTGAGCGGAAGTCATCATCAGAGTCAAGTGATTTGTGTAACATCAGTAGATCACTGGTATAAATACTCTGGTCGTTGATGTGATACATGTAGGTCAATGAAGTCATGACATTATTGGTCGACTGTCAGTCAAGCCTACAGTGTAGTTGTCATTGGCTGTGAAGACTGTACACAGTGATTGGTGCGTTTTGATCCGTCTGTTGCTAGTCTAATGTCTAAACATGTATTGTTAGTAAAATTATTTGCTCTGTTGTTTGTCTGTTGTAAACAGTGATTGGTGCATTTTGATCCATCTTTGGTAATCTTATGTCTGTATGTGTATTGTTGTCAGTCAGTCTGTTGTTTGTCTGTTGTTTACAATGTATGTCATCAACAAGTTGCATTGTAATTTGTAGGCAACAGTTTAGTGGTGTCTGTTCTAAGTTAGTGAACCAGCTTTCCAGTACAATCCAATGGTAGTAATTAGTACTGTATGTAATGCATTCAGCAGTGTCCTAGTCAATTCTGTGGTTTGTCTGCATGTAAATGGTGTTCAGCAATGTTATTGTTGAGGTCACCATTTCTCGTCGCTCGTTTGTGTTCAGTCAGTCTTACGTTCAAGTTTCTGCTGCCTCGCCAATATAAGTGGCCTGGCAATCACAGCATTTGATCTTGTAAACTGCTTTTTGTCTGTCTTTTGGTTTGTCTTTGTCCTTAACGTTCGTCAGTAGTTGTCTTAAAGTGGTAATGGGTTTGTGAGCAACACAGATGTTGTAGGCCTGTAGGATGTGTGCAATGGTTTCAGAGGTGCCTTTGATGTAGGGTATCATAGCTGTAGTGACAGGTGTCATGTTGGTGTTAGTAATGTTACATGTAAGTTCAGTGCACGGTAAGTGTTGCCTCTAACAAAGTCATGGTTGTAGTGTTGTTTTACTGAAAATGTTGTCTAAAGTACTCGTGTTCGTCTGCTAAACTGTCATGTGAGTCACAAACTAGTTGTGCTCGTCTCATTAGGGACATATTGTCGTTGCTTTGTGTTAAGTAGGGCTGTAAGAGCATTCATCAAGTAGTTGGTCAGTATGTGTAGGTTTCCTGTAAACCATAGTGCATAGTTGGTTGTTGTCATGGGTAACCAAGCAGTCTAGAAAAGGTATCTTACTATTCTCCTCGATCTCCTTGGTGAACTGAATGTGGGCATTCTGCCTGTTAAAATGTTCGTGAAACTGGTCGATTTTGTCTTTGTTTACAGGTGTAAATGTGTCATCGATGTAGCATAGCCAGAGTGGTATCATTCATTTGTAAGTTGCAAGGGCTTGTTCCTCAATGTTTTGCATGGCAATTTCTGCAACCACAATTGAAACTGGTGAACCCATAGCTGTTCCATGCAACTGTTTGTAGTGTTAAGCCATTGCACTGGAAGTAGGTAGACATAACGTAGGCAGAGGTTCAGTAAGTCCATTAGGTCATTCGTAGGTTAAGTGGCAGTTGTAAAGTTGAGTTGTTGATGCCAGTCTCAGTGCAGTCTTGGGCCGATTGAAGTGGAATACTGGTGAACAATGATTTCACATCAAAAGACACTAGGTTTTGTTCATCAGGTACTTGTACTGTCTTGATAGCATCAATAAAGGTCTCCATAGACTGTAGTTTATTGTAGTCAGGTATTTAGACAGTTGGTAAGTCGGCGAACCACAGAACAAGACAATGGGAGACATAGGTATGCCAGGTTTGTGGAGTTTTGGTAGTCTGTAAAGTTTAGGTGGCTGTAGTACCTGGCACCTTTCTTGAATTGCACATCTTATTTTTAAAGAGAAAACCAAGCCAAGTTTCCTTTACACAAATGTTGCAGCATTTAATGAGTACTCAAAAAGCTATTTCAAATCAACTGCCAGGAGACAGCTATACAAGTGAAGCCAAATTAAGAAAACTGTTTTAACCTCATGTTTTGCAAACCGCATTTTCTAAACTTTTACAGAGGCTTTATAAATGATATTAATTTTTTGTGGTGAAAATCATTTAACAGATTGTGCTGGGTACTTAACATGTTTTACAAACCACATTTGCTAAAATTTTACAGAGGCTTTATAAATTATATTATTTTTTTACGGTGAAAATCATTTAACAGAATGTGCTGGGTGCTTAAATTATTGTAACATCAATAATTGATGTCAACAATAATATTATCACCAGTTTTAACTACAGTGTGACCTCTACTTATAAAAAGTGGCCACCTATTAAGTAGCCACCCTCCATTAAATGGCCACTTTCTGAAGTCCCGAATTATTTGTCATTAAAATGCTGTATTTGATGTCTGCATGTATTCAATGGCCACCTTTTCAATTTTGCAAGGTCGTTATTTATTGCTTTTTGACCTCTACTAAGCGGCCAGCAAATTATCTTCTCAAGTGAAATAGTGACAGGAAGACAGCAATAAGAATACCGGTAGTTAATTAACTGATAATGACAAGAACTGCAATTTGATCTCCATTGTAATGACAGGTCATAAGCCACAAATTGTGTACACATGGAAATCTTTCACATCCGGCACTAAAGCAGTCACTGTTCTGTGGTATGAAAAACTACTGTATTGCAAGTCTATAAAAATCCTTGCTGCTCAAGTTTCGTTTTAAGCCATAGAATAGGGAACTCATCCCCTGTGAAACAATACTCGCATGGGAGTTCTAAACCGAAGTTAACTGTATAGAGTCAATAAATAACGTTGACCACCATTTCTATCCAAATATTTATATTTTGCCTCTATTAATTAGCAGCCAACATCTATTAAGCAGCCACTTTTCATAGTCCCAAGGGTGGCCACTGAATAGAGGTCGCACTGTATCAGTATATCGTCTTAAATATTTTTGTATAATTTCCAATGTTCTGTTTCTCTAACAAAATAGTTTAAACGAGCTGGCAGCTTAACTGTCCTGATGTGATTTTTAAATCTACTTTTGTTTTCATGAAACAGCATATACTAATAGGTTCCGAGAATGAACTGTCTTTAAATAGTCAAACCTGAGGTTAATCAATAATTGTTAAGAGAAAATAGGATAAAGCATGAAGGTTAATATTCTCTATTAATTGACTGTCACAAAGCCAAAAGAAGATTCTTGTTTTACACTTACAAACACTTTATTCTTCTGTGATTGAACTGAACTTTACACCTCTTAATAAAAACCCTCACGAAATGTTATGGTTTCAAGCCTATAGGAGCCAATCACATCATATCTCCATTTTTAGCTACAAGAGCATTCCGGAAAGTCATGACAAGATATCCTAGTAAATAACACCACAGAATGTTCAAGAATAAAATTATAGAGAAGTTTCTAGCACAGCTTATGAAAAAATTAATATGTCAATGTTCCAAACTGTTCTCCAAATGTCTACAAATGTATTTATAACTTCATCACATAATTTGGCCTTTCAATTTTTGTGTCTGCCTGTTTAATTAAGCTTTTAATTTATATCACTGAGTCATTGTCAGAAAGGAGGTGAATAATACACTGTAGTTATTGGCCTGATAGAACTTGTTACTAAATTTTCCAGTTAGTCTTGTATGAAGTTGTTCATTGTGTTTCTGCTGTTGATCCTGGTTGACCGGCGTTGCTAAAACGCGGGTCGCAGGTCAAGGGTAAGGGTCAAGGGTAAGGGTTAATGGTAAGGGTTGAGGGTATTAGGGTCAGGTACAGCCATTTCTGGATATAACAATATAATTTTGCTGCTTCTTTGACCGTCACGTTTACGAAAAAGACATGTCACTGAGAGACGTTTTTACGTTCGTTTTGTGAGAGAAATGTAAGTGTTAAGGCATTCACATGCCAATTACGTCGATATAGTAAAAAAAAAGAATTTGAAAACTTTTATGTCGAGGACAAAAAGAACTAAAAAATCTTGCCCATCTTTCAAAATGGTGACCCTTACCCTTGACCCTCACCCTTGACCCGCGACCCACGTTTTAGCAATGCCGCTGGTTGACGGTACACTTTGTCTTGACCAGCAGTAGAAATTGCTGATATCTGGCAGTTAAAACTGGTGATATCATTTCCAAGTGTATAATACTACTAATAATTTTTTTTTTTTTAATCTATGAATAAAGTTTGATTTCTTATTCTATTAGTAATAGTAATTGGACCGGGTGGAGTACAATTCAGGGAGTAATCGGGCGAGTAATTTCAAAAGCGGTCGAGCGCGCAGCGTGAGTCCGATTTGAAATTACGAGCACAATTACCGGTACTCCCTGAATTGTACGACACGAGTTCCAATTACTAATTAATCATATCAATAACAAATTTCAAGATTAAGAAGATTTTGAGAACTTTCCCTTGAGTGAAAAAGTCAGCGGTATGTTCCAACAATCTTACAAACAGTAGGAAAACATCATGAAGGAAGCCATTAAAATGCATGTAATTGACACGTGAATGGCGTAGGTGTCCAATTACAGGTATCCAATTACAAATAGTTAAAATTGGATACCTGTAATTGGACACCCACATGATCGTGCGCCAATTACACCACAAATAGGCGCGAGCAGAACCAATCAGAATCGAGAATTTTGTTATAGATATGATTATTATTGTTATTATTAATGCATTTATAAATTAGCACACCTTAATCATACATCTAAGGCACTTTACAGAGTGAATTTCTGAGGTTAGTGAAATGCGGAACTCAGACAAACTGTGATACCACCATTCTGCAAGCCTAAGACAGCTGTTATGTTTGAAAAAGAAAGTGAGACACCAAGATGGCTTCAGTGCAAACATTTGAGACCAAGAGACTTGTGAAACTTTTTTTGAATTTTTTTCTGTGAAAATATTAGCAATTCATCTTTAATGAAAAGTGTGAAAGTAATTCCTCCACTCAGGCCTTGCTTTCCTTCATATTATTAAATATGAAATTAGTGGAGGCTGCACAATGGCCAAGTGGTTTAGGGCGCTGGTTGACCCAGGTTGAAATCACGCTCTGGCCACTAGCTGATGTTGTTCTGGGTTTATTCGTGCCTCAGGTTCAACTCTGCCTCCCACCAGTTGGGATTCTTAAGTCAGTTGTGTTTATGTGTATTATTTGTTTCATTGTCCCTGAAAAGTGGTCAATTAAGTAATTATTATACAGCAGTTAAAACGTTTGCATGCTATATACATTTGAAATAGTATGACAGGGTGCGTAAGCATAGCCCGTTGACTACAGTGAAAACCTAGTACAAAAAAATTAATTTAAAATTTAAAATATTTGTCAAAATTAGCACTAAAAACAGTGCTCCGACAGAAAAAAAAAGAAAAATTGATAACTATGTTGGACATCTAGAAACTAAAATGGTAACTCTGAAATCTTTATATTAATTCTCTCAAATATATTACTTATTTGGCTACAAATAATTCATTGCTGATTCCTTCATAACTTAAATGGTCCATATTATTAGTAGTAGTAGTAGTAGTAGTAGTAGCAGTAGTATTTATTTATCATTATTATTATTATTATTATTATTATTATTATTATTATTAAATGAATATGATTCTAAAGAAAGGGAGCCCTAGTAATTCTAAAATAGTTTCTGTTTTTAAAATTGTGTGTCCCATGACAGTTTTTGGCTGATACACTGTAGGTCTGAAAATAGTTCCCAAGTTGTTGTAAACACAATGGCTTTCCAAAAAGGTGTACATGTACAAAGGAATTGAATTCTGTGGCTTTTTTTTTTTTTGCATGGGTGTGTTGTCCAAGGATTTTGTTTTTGGTCAGTGAAGAGTTAAGGACACATCTGGGAATTAATTTTTTTTGTTCCAGTGAGGGTGAACCCTGTTATATGTAAGTATCAGGGAATTATGCTTTCATTTCTGCAGGAAAATTGATTAAATGCTGTCTGGAAGTACATGACAGAGGGACTTTATGTATTCTAAGGGTAATAACTTTAAACACTTGTAAACATAATTTATTGACTGAGATAACTAGATTTATTAACAGTTTGTGATTTTATTCATATATTTTTTTAATATTCAGAGTCCAGTCCAGCATCAAACCAAAGTCTCCATAATGGAAGCAGAAGTTTATCTGAGACTCAGGTGTCCTCATTATCAACTCAAGTTGGAAGTCCTTACAGAGAAACTACTCCAGACTCTGCAAGATTGCACAGCAGAAGTTCATCTGCAGAGCCACTTTATCTAGTTACACCTCTGTTCAATCAAAATGGTTCCAGCCCCATTCCTCCCACCAGGCAGTCAGGAAAATTGCGTCAACGTCGAAAAACCAATGAGCTTTTACTTTATGGACAAGAACTTGTGTGCACTGATACATATGTTGGAAGGAGGGTGGACGAACTGACTGTTAATAAAGGTGACTGGATTTATGCGGATATAAAACACAAGGACAGCAGAGGATGGATATGGGCTTATTCACCTTCAAACAAGGCACAAGGGTTTGTACCAAGGTCATGTGTGCGGCCACCCGCTACCACACCGCTATGATTTAAATGTTGTCTGAATTAATATTTTTATGGGTACTTCACAGGGAAAATTTCTCCCAAATTATTTTTAAGGGCAAAATACAGTCAACATTATAGACCCAGAGGAATAATTTATTTTTCAGAATGGTGGCCACTCATAAGAAATCTCTTCAAAAGCAGTGTATGAAACTGGCTTTCCAGTATTGAAGTACACACCAGTACATTTTCTCCTGACTTAAGTGTCATTAAGGTTGTGGTTTCAAAGAAGAGACATTGTTAACAGATCATAACATTTTCATTTCTAGTGACATTTCCATTATTCATTTGACTTTTATGTCTGGTTATATGCATGTAGCAATGTTCAAAGTATAAATTACATTTCGATTGTGGTCAGTATTAATACTTCTGACCTTTTTTATAACAAAACAAATGGCTCAGTTTGCAAGTTGTGATGGGCAGCGTTAAACCTCATGCAGGTTCATTCTTGGAAAAGATTGCAAGGTGATTGTGAGTCTTAATGCTATAGTGGTATCTGAGAAAGCGTGTTGGCAGGAGATGCAACTGCATCCCATTTTTCATACTACTTATCCTGGCATTTTTAAGATCAAACAAATAAATACAGAACAGGTAATTTGCTGGCATTGATATTTTTATGCTAATATCATGGGTGACAAATTACTCCTTAATTTTGGCGCGAAATTTCAGAGTTAATTTATAATTTCACATGTGAAATTACAAAATTGCCATGGCAACGTTTTGTGTGAAGATGGTGCTCCAGGTTCAAAGATGTTGTAATGGATATGCTTACGAGCTCTTAAAAGTTTTAACTTTGTACATTTTCGCTTGAACTTAATCTAGCCCAGTTTGCTTTGGCCATAAAATAAACTTTTAGCGACAATTTATACTTCAAAATGTGTTAACTCGAAGACAAATACACAGATCACCGCGATCGGATTTTAGGCAGTTTACACGGGCGCCGTTTTCAGTTCATTCATGACGAATTATAGCGAATCATGTAACGAAGATTTGACAGTTGACTCAACTTTGAGACATTTTGTAAACAGCAAGAAGGATTTGAAAGGGCTTTTTGTCGAAAAATTCAAAAAATTGTGAACTTTAGCCGAAAGTATGCTTTGAACATTTCAATGCGTGTAGTTCTCGATACAATAAACAAGTCAAAAACCCACGATTGTGAGCGTAATTTGTCACCCATGATATTAATAGGTAATCAAATGGTATACTCGTGAAATTAGGGAATAATTTCACTTGCGTTTTGTCCAAATTCTAATAATTTCCCTCGCCTAAAGGCTCGGGAAATTATTAGCATTTGGACAAAACGCGCGTGAAATTATTCCCTAATTTCACTCGTCACCATTTGATTACACATACATATTATTTCACTAAAATGGGAAATTATTTTGGTTAAATATAGACTGTAAATAACTTGTTAAAATAACTGATTTAATTAATCACCTGTAGCATTTTCATTATCAGTACTTGGTGGAATCTAGAACATCCATCGCAATGCTGTTAAGTTGGTACAAGCAGACCTAAACAACTATATGGACAGTACCTTGTCATAACAAATGCTGTTAAAGATAGTGCAGTAATATTAAGTAAGCTTTTGTTACATCCAGATCGAGTGATACAGACTTTTATAAACCAAAGGTTTTGCGTATTTTTTACTTTTCTTTTAGATGTGATTACCAAAGGCAAGAGAACTGTGTTCGGTGTTTAAATATTCAGTTTACTAATGCTTAAGGCCCTGGCAAACAAGGACACATTGTTGCTGACACAAATGTTTCCCAATTTGCCTGCGTGTACAACATTTGTTGCGGACACAAATTTTGTTCAGAAACATTTTGTGTCTGCAACAAATGTTTTCCAGTTTGCGCAGCATGGAAACAACGAGAAATAATGTGTCTGCAACAATGTGTCCTTTTAATGCCAGGGCCTTTAAGTCAAATGTATGATGATGTGGCCATGTGGTCAGCTAATTAAATTGATCAGTTGCATGATTACATACCAGATAAGATTCCACTGGAGTCCAAGTTTGAGTTCATCATGACCCCTGTAGAAAGAGTTGTGAATTCTCCATGTTCTTGCATGTGGTACGTGAGACCAAACCTGTTCAAGTGCATCTTTTGTCTTCTTATTCAGCCATCTTGGTGAACTAAAACCTGGGATATCCTTACCTTACTATTTTTAATCACAGATCACAGAAATATATTTTATAGTTTTTCAGAAGATGAATTATTGCAGTATTTATGTGAACACTGAATGAAGGTTGTCTTCAGTGTAACTGGCCTTGGAGTGACTTGGTGATTTAGTGTGGTTGGGTCATGGAATATTTAAAGGAGATGTCATGGTTATTAAAGTTTAATATTTATTGCATTCTTGTCACACTTTAAATTTGTTTGAAAAGTAATGCAGTGAGTGTGGAAACTGTTCTTTTCAGCTAATTCACTGTAATCATTCATGCACTCTTCATGATGATGTCAGTGAAGTTTTATAGAAAACTGTCACAACCCAGTGAGATTGTTCTTTCTATGGGTCCGTAAATTGTACCTGAAAGTCAGTGAAAAGTCAGGGAATTTTACATTTGGCTAACCATTTGGTTTTGGAAGGAGATTCTTTGGTAGTAAAGGTGTTTTCGTTTCAAAAAATCCTTCACAGGAATTGATTTCTTTGGCTTCATTGCTGGCTTTATTGTGTTAGGATTTGCCTCTGATGGTCAGTGCAAACTGGTCTCTGGTCAGTGAAAAGTCAGAGAATTTTTTCTATCCCAATGAGTGACAACTCTGCAGGGGGAAAAGTTTTTGCGAGAGGTTAGAGGATTATGAAATTATTTTAAGGAAGTACGAGTGGGCAATGGGCAAGATTTTCAGTGGAATTTCCTGGTGAAAATTACATGGTTTTTCGCATTTTCTCTGGCCTGTTTCACTGACTGGAGCTCATTTGGGTATGATTTGAATGATCTCGTCCTCCCACACAAGTTGGTCGTCAAAGTTGTCTAGTACCGTCGACAACGATGACGTCACAAGTGGTACAAAGGTATTAGTCCCACATGAGCGCCTATGAGCGCTTTCAGGGATCAATGGGTCAAACTCACGACATTCCTTTCTCTCGCGAAGAATACTGCAATGCATTGTGTTATGCGCAAACACTTTGCATCATTGTGGTTCCAGAACCTATAACATCTATACCCCTCTCCACCTCCCCCTTGGAATTTCCATTGACCCTCCGTATATTTTCTGCAAGTGCACATTTCTAGTTCTCTACAGACTCCTGCGATCTTGTTTGAACTCTGCATTGTCAAAACAGGAGGGTAACAAGGGTGGATTCACTCCCGGGATTAGCTATGGCTTTCATTAGACCTTGACAGTTTCATCAGCTTTTTCATTTTTTTTTATGCTGTCACTCCATGTCAACGACAACCAACAATACAAGTTTCTCGACAAACCAAAGTTGTTCCAAAACGGAAATCATGCACACAAACCGATCTTCGACCAAAGCGTACTTGTTTTTGATAGGTTTAAAAACCGCAAACCGTACTGCTAAAACAAGATTCCCACACTTGGAACCACTCTCTCCTCTCCCACACTTGGAACCACAAATTGAAATATAGCAGCAAAGACAACAAACACTTCACAGTGTAAATGAGCAAGGATTTAATAGAAGATTTAGTAAGCCCATCTTCAACATCTTCGAATTTTTTCAGTCGTCACGAATACAAAAGCTTTAATACGATTTTACGACAAATTATTTATATTAATGATTTATGATTTTCAAAGAGGTTTTAAAAATCAAGTTAGATAATAACATGAACAAACAAGTATGACAAGTATTGAGCAGTACATAAATTAACGAAAACAAAGATCTGAAAATGGTTATTTTGATTGCTCTTAGTTCTGCAAATATTCCGTAAGACCCACATTACAAATCTTTACTCCATTAATGATCAGTACATAAAAATTTATTGTGATAGTTTTAACTACCAACATTGTCAACGTCCTGAGTATTGTAACATCTAACTTGCACTTGTAGAAACTGATAGTTCCCCAGGGTCATTCTCATACATAGAAAGCAGCAAAAAGATATTATTTAAGACATGACTAGTTGAGAGATTTGTTTGGTGTTTGTAGTAAAAAACGAAAGCAAATATTGGAACAGGTAGCTATATAGATTTTTTTTTTTTTTTTTTTTGCATTTCGTAAGAAAAAGAAACAATAATATATATGTATTATCCGTGACTCAATAAATGGAGAAAAGGTTAGACTCATATGATCTACTGTGACCATAAAGAGTGCTCCGGGAGTGCTTTTGTGTAAGCTAATCATGTTGAGTCACTTCATCGCTCATCGCCCCAACCCCTCCCACGTGCTTTATGATTTTCTTAAACCAAGTAGCCAGTTTTGGTTTGTACACTCGGCAATTCCACCTCTATTACCACTGGTGTTACTCCTGTTGACAGCTGAAATGGTGAGAGACAACACACGCGCGCGCGTGTGACGTCACTTCAATTGATCCTTTTCCGGAATTTCTGTTTTCTTTGGTGGTGAAGAATCCATATGATCCGGGATCACAAATCCTTTTTTCAGATTCTCCCAAAAAAGTATACCCTTATTTTTTTTTCTCTTCTCTCCGAAAACCGGGCATCTTCACCGTAAAGATATAACAAAGATATAACAATAGTCAGAAACACAGATTGTTTTCATTTCCCCTCTCAAGAGCAAAATAAACAACGCACGAGGGAAACAAGGACTTAAGCGGAGATTCAAAAGGAAATACATAGAAACCGCAGTTGTCATCGCTTGGAGTTTTTGTCCTATCTAATGAGAAGATTCGTCTGCGATTTTTCCCGAAAACTGACAGGCTTCTATGACCTGTATACGATAAAGTATAAGAAAACACTTGTTAATGAAGGAGGTATCGAATTAAACGTAGTTGGCACTTTCTCTTTACGAGCAAGGTGACAGCTAAAATACGTACGAACGAAAGAGTGGAAAGGATAATTGAAGGTGAAAACGAAAATGATTACCTAAGCAGATGGGTTTTCCCCGTATCAGATGACTTTTCTATATACAACAGGTTTTGGGGTGAACCGCTGTTTTCCAAATATCTTCCTTTCTACCACTTGTTACACCGGGGTGTAGTCGGTTCTACTAAAATTTTTTGTAGGACTGACCGCCATGGATATGAGGCTCAGGTCAGCTCCCTCTCCCGAGCAGTGGATGAAGTATGAGCAAGCGCCCATGGCAAAGCAGCGAAAAGTTTTACAGGAATACGAAGATGAACTCCAGGACGTCTCCATCAAAGATCCGGACGGTATTCAAGCCGGAGACCATGTTGTTTGCAAGAGATCGTTCATGTTCGGCTCTATAAAGTACTACCATCACATGCTTTGCATTGGCAGAAGCGGAGACGATGTTGAGGTTATTGAGTACAATGGGCCTAATAAGTTGCGCATTAGCCCAGCGTCGAAGTGTCTCTTCTTCAAAGATCTAGGATTGAAAGGAAAGGTCATGAAACAAGTGTATTCAGTCCAGGATTTTATGAAGAAAAAGGTACGTAGGATATTAATAATACGAACTAAGTGTTGGAAAACAAAGAATGACGTAGAAACATATGTATTACAAATGATAGCAAAAACTGAGCTAAAATTCTTAGCAGACATCACAAGGCAAAACCGTGAGGCTTGGGAGCTTTGGTGTGTCTTTGAGGTCTAAGAGAGCGATACAGTTTATGTCTTTTATCGTCTCATGTCAGTGAAACCCCGTGGGCCATGATAGTGAAGTGCAATCTCTCATATGGTGCTCTGAGTTTATATTTAGTTTCAACTTTTGTAACAGTGCATTGTTTTTTTGCCCCAGGTACGGAAGAGGGTATGGCCGGAAAAACTGAAACGTTTTTCAGTGAAAGAAGTGATAGAGAGAGCGGGTTCCCGAATCAACGAGACCTGCTACGGTATTTTTAGTAACAACTGCGAGCATCTTGTCTGTTGGAGCATTTGTGGGCTTAAGGTGAGCTTCCAGGTCAAGAGGCGACACCACGCAATCCGAGAATGTATATACACCGGTGTTGCTTGCCTGCTTCATTTCATAAGGAATGAAATTCTGCACGGACTTATCGAAGCTATGTTGAAAGCCAGTAAAGTAGTAGCTGACTTCATTTCAAAGAACACTCTGTATTTAGGAATTGGGTTAGCAATACTAATGGAAGCTGTTTTTGCCCTTTATGAAATCTTGAAAACATTGAAGCATCATAGGAACAGCCCTGGAGAGCTCAAAGTGAGGTTGGCTCGTATTTTTTTCAAGACAGTTTGCCGTCTTGGCTTCGGAATCGCAGGTTCCTTCCTGGGTAAAGCAGTGGGCTCCTAACGAAAAGCAACTTTAGTAGGGGGTATTTTAGGGTCAGGAGTGGGGCATTCGTTTGGTGCTGTGATAGGATCGCTTTATGAACTTCATCTTTCAAAAAAACAATAAAAAAGAGAAATTAGAGCTGATTTGACTGTCGAAAGTTGTTCTTGTTTGGTTTGGAACCGTCAAAGGTCAGACTGTTTTTTTTGTTTTTTGTTTTTTTTCCTTTTCCTTCTCTTCATTATTTCTCGTATAACACAGTTCAAAGATATTATGAAAAACAATTATATACTGATATATATTACCAAACTTGAAGAAAATGTAGCATATCAGCCCAAGTACTTGTAGAGTTGCTTTGTCCATGTTTCCGTAAATGATAGTTTCTAGTTACCTTGTAATAACTATCACACTACAATACTATTTCTTCCTGAAGCCAAAAACAGTGTACTGGGATGTGTAAACGTTTTTTTAATTCAAGGGTAGAGAAACCCTCGCCAAATGATTGTTTGACTGTATGTTGAAACGAAATAGAAATGTATGAGAAATGCGAGAGGGTTACTGAGTAGTGTCCAAAACTTGTAAAGAATGTGCAATTTAGTTTACTACAATAAACGTAAAACTCCCGGTGGCCATGAAAGAAGCGACTTATTCTATACTGTCACTCTGTATGCAAGTGCAAATTAAGAGCTCTGTAACTTATCCATGTTTTCAATTTAGTGAGGCCTTCCAGGGGGTGATCGGGTGTCGCTTTGTGTTTCGTTTACGACTCTGTTCGTCGCTTGTGTCGGATTAGGGATAAATGTCGCTTTCGCAAAGAAAACAAACAAGAATTAAAAATGAACTTTCCCAGTCCCCGAGTTGAACCCGGGTCACCGCATTGAAATCCAGTGCCCTAAACCACTTGGCCATCCTGCCTCCAACATGTTACCATCAGCACTAAATGTAAGGTATATCGTGCTGTTGTGCTCAGTACCCTCCTCTACGGTGCACAGACTTGGACCATATACCAGTCACAAGTGAAGAAGCTACATACCTACATGATGCGCCATCTCAGGGAGATAATGAACATATCTTGGAAGGACAAAATTACAAACAAAGTGATTTTAGAGAAGGCAGGCCTACCTCCTATTACTAATATATTAATCCAGATGAACTTGAGATGGCTCGGCCATGTGGAGAGGATGGCCTTTGCCAGGCTTCCCAGGCAGCTGTTGTATTCCCAGTTACACGATGGAAAGAGAAATCAAGGACGGCCTAGGCTCAGATTCAAGGACGTCGTGAAATGGAACCTGAAGAGGAAGGGCATTTTTGTAGATTCTTGGAGGCAGGCAGCAAAGGATAGAACAACCTGGAGGAACCTGATTAAAGCTTGAACTCTTCATGAAACAGTCATTGTCGTATCGACAGCCCTCTAACTACCAACTACATACTGGTTACGCAAAGCTTTCGAATGGTGTACCGTGGAACATCCCACGAGTCACTTGTATTTTCTTCGTCGGTCTACACACGAGCCTTTGTATGCAGACAAAATACAAGTGACGAGTGGGATATTCTATGGTATACCATGAGAAAACCTTGCATAACGTTTTTTATACTATGTCATGGAAAATACGTAGCCTTACACACGCGATGCGGTGCACGATGGGAAGGTTGGGTGTGATTCTGTTGAATTGCACTGATCGATGGGAAGGTTCGGGGAATACCGACGAATATACAACGGCTTTGCTGCATTCTGATTGGCTGTATTTTCTATGGCATGGTATAAAAGGGTATACTGGGGTATAGAGGGGTCTGCAGTGGTAAACAGGGGTACACAAGGGTATACAGGAGTATATAAACAATAGTCTCCATTTGCCGCGAAATTGCCGGATATTTGTTCGCGGACATTATCTGTTCCGAGAAGCTCACAGTTTTCCGAGAGCAAAGCTCGAGGAAAACTGTGAGCTCTGAGGAACTGATAATGTCCAAGGACAAATATCCGAGCATATTTTCAAAGCCAAATGAAGACTATTGTGTTTATTATCCTTCAATCGCACATTTGGGAAATGTCACCAGACGTTCCCCAGTTTTAGCCGGGGTATATTCAGTCACGTAATGCGTTTAAACCAATCGCGTGCGAGCGAAAATATTTGATGGATTGTATACAGGGGTATACAAGGGCACACAGTGCTAAACTGGGGTATACAAGGGTATACAGAGGTATACAGGGTATATATGGTACATATATTCAAAATCTAAATACCTTATTTCCTCGATTTAACGCCAGACCCCGATTAATCGCCGGCCTCGTATAAACGCCGGGTGAAAACAAGTAAGTTTAAAATAAACGCCGGGGGCATTTGATCCAGAAAAGGCGCTGTACTTACATTCGAAGAAGGACGTTGGCGAAGTTGTTTATTATGAAGTCAAAACCTTTTTTAGTTGTACCCATCTACTTGCTTTGTACGTACTTGCTTGTTCATGCATTACTTAATTAATACGTTCTGTTTCTTTTGGCAGTATCGGTGACTTAGGGACAGTTTGTTTGATCGGGACGAAGAGAATGATAGTTCCGCCCTAAAAAACTGCCTCTCGGTCTCGGAGAATAGATTGCACCTTGTTAATAAACGCCGGACCTCGATTAATCGCCGGCTTCAAACAAACGCCGGGTCCATCAGGCCAAGTTTGAAATAAACGCCGTGGGCGTTAAATTGAGAAAATACGGTACAATATAATAGGGGATACATGAAGTAACTACGCCTCGATTGTAGTTTCCGCTGACCATGCATCCTAAAGACTCGGATCTGCGTCTGATTTGCATAATCGCTCGGCACTCGTTCGGCACCTGTCAGCGATAACAACAGAGGTTGAAGAAAAACAAGTTTTCAATCCAAGCGCGATCGTGTTACTTGCTCCGAGTACTTTTTAATTGCCGAGTTTTAGTCAAAGCTGTACTGTAGCCATAATGTTCTCTCCGGAGGATTCTATCGAAGAATGCAAAGAGGCGTTTTACCTATACGACCGTAGAGGAGACAAGAAAGTTGAATGTAGCCAGATCGGCGAAGTTATGAGAGCCTTGGGTACAAACCCGACAGAAGGAGAAATTGCCAAAATTTTTCGCAGTCTGGATCCTGCTGGAACTGGCGCTAAACGTGTTAGCTTCGAAGAATTCTTTCCAATTTATCAAAATCTGCGAGATCGTCAGAAAAAAAGAGGAGGTAAGGGATATTGGTAAATAAACTCAATCTCTTATTTTTTTATAATTTTTTTTTTATTGTTTGAGCGGATGTCTAATGAAAGAAATCCTTGCTTTTAATTTTGTTCTTCCATATTGTAGCCTGCACCCTCAGGAAAAAGTCAGGGGTAATTGTTTTGTTTTATACGTGAAAACAGAATCAACACGATTTCCGCAAAGCTCGGCAAGTTTGATACACTGCGAAAAATGCTAACATTCTGTAAAATATGAACTCCGCCAATAATATTATTTCTCTACGAGATGAATTATAAATATTGGCATCAATGGAGATCAATAGTGATTTATAGTTTTTGATGTTGAAGGTATACCTCTAACACTATTTTAATTTCAATGAACATCATATCACCAAACTTCCCCAGCTTAAGTTTACTTACAATTTATGAAGTATATTCTGCTCTCAACTCAGATCATTTTATAAGTATTTTAAAAACCGGAGTTATCTTCATCTGAAAGATTTAAACGGAAAGTTTATGCATGCGCAAAATGTCATATAATCCTCTAAAGGAAAATTTAGATGTTATTTTTGACAAATAAATTGTTAAGCTTAAGTGAAAAACAAAACTTGGTATCAATAATGACGCTTTTGTTATCACTGCTCCACCTCGGAGGAAATTCAATCAGTATCTATGGAAAACACATTTTTGACGGTAGTTGCTAGAGCTCTATTGTATATAAAGCATTGTCCTCCGAAAGTAAACATAAATATCACTGAAAAATTGTGCGACTGTCATGCCAATTTCCCGCCAAAACCCCATAAGTGCCTTGAAGCTTAGAAGATCATGAACTTCATCTCTTTGCCATTATCGATCTTCAGAACACTATACCCTCCATTTTCAGTCTTTCAGTCTCATTTTCAGTTTTCCATTTTTACCCTCCATTTTCATTTGCAGTTACGAAAATACACGCCCAACCCGGCGTTTATTAAAAAGTTCAAGAGATTTTGAAAAAGACGTATCTCATCCTTCCTTATTCATCCCTTTCTGTTTCATTGCGTCAAGATGACCGAACACTTTTTAGGAATACTTCAGTCTGAATGCAACAAATTTTCAGCCGTTAAAAATATTAGCAATTTTTTTCAAATGCCACGATAGAATCGGATGCAGGTAAAAAAAAAAAAAAAAAAGAAAACCAATAAACTTTCCTCCAGCAGTTAAACACTTTAGCCTGTACCAGGTTCTCGGTTAGTGGAGGCGAGCGAAAAACGGTGTGGATTCTCAGAGCCCCGCCGTTTTTTTTCGCTCGTCTCCCGTGACCGAGAGCCGCCAGGCACAAGTTGTTAAAACACAGGCGAGCACAGTTATGTACTTATTGACTGAGTCAGGGCCGGACGGGAAGATATTTGGCTCTCGGTCATGACGTATGGTCAGTCAATAAGCATTTTATCATATGACCTCCTCTCTTTCTCTTCCTTTCTTTCTTTCTTTCTTCTCGCTTTATTCCATCCTCCAATGGTTGTGCGCGATTCGCGGCTATTTTCACAGAGACAATGATATCCTGCCATTGGTGTGGGAAGCCAGCAAAGTTTATTTTTGAACGATGCCAACTGCAAAGGATTCAAAATTCAGCAAGCGACTCAATTTTGACAAGACAGGCAAAATTTTTCATTTGAGGTAAATAAACACGTAATCAAAAATATGTTGGCTGTTAAAGAAGTTCCTCATCGGTCAGTTGCCAGGGTAGTAGAATTCGCTGTCGGAAATACTCATTTTGAAGAAAACGTTAGGATTGTTACAACAACAAAATGTTTCCAGTTCGCATCTAGCAGGACCGTACGCGCTGGGCTGTACGGCTTTTTTCAGCCCTTCTCGGACCCTGCTCGCGCCATCGCGTACGGCCCTCATACAGTATATAGTTTAGCAATGAAAGCGCGCGCGGAGTCCATCGGGTAATATGACAAGCTAGCGTATCGCGCCCTCACGCTCGTTCTTATCAGTTAACAAGAGAAGAACTTATTTAACTAGGCCTTTTCAGTTCTCTTTGTTTTGTTTTTAATTTATTTTCAGTCGATCCAGAGTACTTTATCGAATGTCTTCGCGTATTCGATCGCAACTGCAATGGATTGGTGAACGCCGCCGAGTTGCGTCACGTGCTGTGCAGCCTGGGCGATAAACTGACAGCTGAAGAAGTTGATCAGCTTTTAGTTGGATTTGAAGACAATCAAGGCCAAGTACTGTATGAAGAATTCGTCAGGCACATTATGTCCGGATAACACCACTTACCAAGACAATGCATGGTTGTCAACTGTGAGCCGAAAAGGTGTAAAGTTTGTGTTGACTTTATCAGTTAACTTCTGTTAATTATGAAGATCTTCTCTCTTTCAAGAGCAGTTATGGGAGACATTTTCTTTTAAAGACTATGCCTTTTGTCTTCTTGGAACGTGATGATAAATTTATCCACGTGAAGCAAATGCTTCAGTATACTTTAGTGACAAACATTTTTGGTTAAAAAATGGAAAACCTCTGACTTCCGACTCACTCACTTCTTATCAGGATCAGAATATTATAGACAAAAACAGCGTTGTTTTGTGCCTTTAATCCCCAGAATTTCGACCAAACTCCCGAACACTTTACAACTTGTTACCATAAGCCAGTTATTTAGGGTGCTCAGAACATTTTCCCTCCAAAGTTAACTATAAAAGTAAATACATACATACATGAAAGGCATGAAATCTAAACATATCGTTAGTATTACCGCCTTTATTTCCTTCGAAAGGCGATAGGTAATAGTCCAAACGTATGCCATGTGGGCGAACTCTCCGAGTTGGGAGCATCGCGTTTAACATGTGCTCGCGTTCACCTTAGAACCTTGAATATGCATACTTAATACTGCTTTGCACAGGAAGACCGAGAAATGGAAGAATTGTACCACAATCTACCACAATGCGGAATAATGCACGATTTATTGCACGTTCAGAACGAGTTTGACCATCGCTCTCATACGCTACACGAAATGTCGAATGTCAGGCGGTATAATGAAAAAGGTCTTGTACATCATGTACACGGAAAGATATACCGATGTACATAAGGATTTTATAAGGGCCAGTGTACTCTTCTTCCTTTTTCATAGTGTGTACTGCAAATCAAGTCATGCTTAACCGTACACAAATTGTAGGGTTACTTTTACTCAAGCAATTCAACAAACCTTGAATGAAGCTTTTAACTCATAGTGCATTGATGGTTTTTGCAGAGTCGGGAGATATTTCTAACCCTTGCGAGCTACCTATCGATTTTTTCTGCATATACCGGCCGAAAGTTGGTCGACAATGAATCGTGTAACGAATTCAAATTCGCAAAATAGCCACTATGCACCTAATGTTTTGGGTAGACAATTTTGCAAAAGTCATGTTAGCTGGGCGGAAACGGTTTGTCAGCGTCGTTGATTGGGAGGTGGGTGAGGAAACTTGCTGTAGCCGCCGAGAAGCACGAGAATTGTATGCATGAACAAGCGTGAGGTTCTAAGAATATCACGGGGGGCCTAAATAACCAGTTAGGTGTTTGTAGCAAGGGCAAGTTGGTTATTCGATTTGAAAAATAGTCATGGCATGGCTTTGCATGTAACGCCAATTAGAAAGGAAACACTTGTTTTATTTGACTAGGTTAATAGTGCACCGGCAAGACTACTTGAGGAGGGGAAGGACGGGAAAAAAAGATGACCAAAGATATGCTTTTTTGCAAATATTGCAAGAACCAAGAGGCAACAGATCGTATTCACATCCTTTGAGTCATATATTTCCAGTATAGTCCTCCAGAACCTTTACTGAATGCTAGGTTCTGTTCACTTGGGGTGTTTTTCTTTATGTTGAGCACCCATAAACAGACACGTTTGCAGTTTACTCAGCACAGAGAAACCGTTACAAGGTTTGAATGGCAACTGTTTGCAGCATGCCATTCTATCAATAACAAATAGAAGAAATTCAGAAGGTCGCCTGAAAAAGGCAGATAGTGTACAGATGACAAGAAAATGGTTACATCTCAATTCAACCTGATTAAATACATGCAGTTTCTAAACCTCTGACAACACGTGGCATAAGTAAAAAACGGAATCAAAAAACGTCCCATTTCTTCGAACTTTGGACACGACCAAACTTATGTTCACCTAAACAAAGTTTCTGAAGTTGCAACTGCCAAGTTTTTCATTTCGAATCTTAATCAGTGCACTATTTTAATACTGAGACAATATAAAAGTAGACACATAACTGCTGTTTTTATTACAATTCAATTGTAAATATAATGCATCATTTTATCAGTACCCATTTCCACAAGACAACCAATAATAGCTATTGAAACTTAGCTACGGTAAATTAACGATCCCATTCTTTATTTACACAGCTGCCTTACATACTCTACTCAGCTTTATTAACTTTGGCGATTTTACCTCATAACACTTTGTTTCTTCCACAAAGAATTAAAACCCTCTTTCATATCACGGGACTCGAATACCATTCGATATACACACTCGATAAAGTAAAACAAGTCAGAGTCACTGTCAAGGTATAAACAATCACTTAAAGCTTCACGTTAATGAAAGGCCAACAATATTGGTCCAGCCAATCTTTTTAACTACCTGAAGCTGTACCTCGCACGAAACAACAAGAATTTATTATCCTACGGCCTCCTAGTTGAAATTAATTGGATATTTTCTTCTTATATTAACCCCTGCAGGGTTGTCAAAAAGCACCGGAGACCGGCGATATCGCCAACTACTTTCCTAGTTTCGCTGGCTACGATTCGCCGGTAAAAAGACAAAATGTAGCGGGAAAATGGTGTTGTTACCCTCTGAGTGGTCTCTTGGAAGAAATGTCTATTTATCGTCAATAACTTAACTTTTTTCTCTTGCCGAACTGAAAAAACCGGTAATTGAGCGAGTAGAACGGCAAGTTTGACACTGAACGATGAGCAATTTTACCATCGCTCGAGTTTCTGCACAGTACTTAAAATGATCTGGTTTGTAATTGCGTGGGATTGAACAATCTATGTCGAAAACAATGACAACTGGTCTATCAAGGCCACTGTACTTATTAACAGTACTGATAACTACGTGGCTATCTGAACGGTTATTCCGTGCATCGCAAGTAGGAACTTTAAGTTGCCGGGAAAGAGTATCCGAAATGCAATCCTGTTTTGCAAACAAAACAGCAATATCTCCGCGTGAGTACCCCTGCTCAAAAAGCTGGGACAAGATTTCATTGAGAAACTCCGCTTCCGATTTTTTGACTTTTGAGTAAGGTTTGAAACCTACTTTCTCGCCCTGAAAATTATGGCCCAAATTTAGGGATTGTTTTACATCTGCGTGGAAGAGATGTTTTCTGGAGTAATTAAATATCTGCCCGGAATTTCGGATAACTGTGGTCAGGGTCACAGAGGGAGTCTGTTGTGATTCAGGTGGAGCTCCTGTTGGCAAGGGATGATCGGTTTGACACTTGTCGGTGAAAAGCCATAAGTACCCTGGATTCTTTAGATCGCGTTGGCGGACAACCTTTCTTGCTTTGTCAATCCAAGATCCGTCGCTAGAAGTTGATTACATACATAAGCGGATTTTAGATAAGCATACAGAAAGCTAGTATCCGAAAAAGAAACAATCCTTCAATTAAAGCGATTTTAAAACAAGGCTATGTACATCTTAGCATCACTTATCGATGAAAAAATAAAATAATTATATTATTTTAAGGTTAACTGCCTGGTAGTTCGTTTTTAAAAAGCAGCCAAACTGGGAGCGCTCCTTATTTCATCCGAGAGTTCCAGCTGGAAACAGTTAAACATTGGAACGTGTTAAGTCCGTAAGCGGTAGTGGATCTTCGGCACAATAAGCTTTTTAACTCCCTCAGATCATACTTACCACTGCGAACGAGAATCATGTTCATATTTGTGAACCTCGTCCATCACAACGTGCCGAGCCTCAGGAAAGGAGTTGTTGGGCTCCATGAACGTTTTACGACAAACTACATTGCATAGTTTGGTGTCCCTGTGGAATGACAGAAAGCAAAATAAGGATCACCGTATGATCAAGGCACAACGTATTTTCTCGATTAAACGCCCCCGGTGTTCATTTAAAAATCGACTGTTTGATCCTGGCGTTATTTGAAGCCGGCGGTGACTAATGAGGTACAATTTCTCTGAATATGTTTTTCAGGTTGAGTTATTATTAACCCGCATTTCCTACCAAATTAGTAGAGAGAAATTACTATAATATCAAACAAATTCATCTGGTGTGATCCTGTCCTTAATTCTCATGACCACTCTGTTTTATAGGGCATTGATATTACAAGGAGAAATTTGATGATGATCACTCTTAGGGATTAAAGGGTTAACAACCCTAGGGGATCTTTCGCTCGCTCGTTTTTTCGCCGCTTCTTACCCGATTTTCCCCTTAATTCCTCCCCTACAAACTGTCCCCGGGTCTCCAAGGATGATTATTACCCAAAGTTGTAGTATTACAACCGCCATGAGTACCGTGCGTTGCAATCAAGGTTTGTAACAATCAGGACATTAACAAAAAACGAACAATATAGGAGCAAGTTAAAGTTGTGAGCACAAAGAGTTAACTTCATAAACAGCAATGTCGGTAACGTCTTCCTCGTTTGTATTAGCTAAACGTCCACAAAAATAACTAGTAATGCTGTAAAAGGCTAATCTTTGTAAACAATGTCATTAACTTCTTCTTCATAGATGCCTGGCTCTAAATCCGCGAATAACTTGGAAGATCGACCACAAAATAAACGCTGGGACCCTTGATTAAACGTCCGCGACAGTTATTCAAAGATTTGCAGTTTTGATCCAGCGTTTAACTGGAGTTCGGCGTTTAATTGAGAAAATACAGCATTACTATCTAAGAAGCGTTAAAAGACAACGTTTTTATGCATGAACCTTTGAAATAGAAAGAACGGAAAAAAACACCCACACCCACACCCACACAAAACAAACGCCGATAAAAAACCAAATGATGGACCATATCGCAAATGATTGCCTAACGGTACTTCCCATGTAACTATGATCACAAAACAATGTCTGACAACTGAACAGACTTGATGATAAAACATAACCAGGGTTTTTATTGGAAGCCGGGATCCGGGTACCGGCATCCATGTGCTATGAACACAGTACCCACCTTTGTTGTTTAGGTACATGTATTTCAAAGAGCAAGCCAAATAAATCTTAGGGGACCCGGCCTATTTAGAATCCTATACCCTCCTATTTCTTCAATTGATGAAACCCATGCATAACTATGATCGAAATTATTGTTATAAATAAATTTACCTAATCTGTTGGGCTATTCCTTGGTTTTCACAAACATAAAGAATTTCTTCATTTTTTTTAAGCTTCTCTCGACGACGAAGCTCTCTCATGAACTTGATTGCCACAAAGGTCTTTCCAGTTCCCGCAGCACCTTTCACCCACAGCTCTCTGTTGATGTTAATTTGCTCGTACACAACCTTGAACTGCTTTTCGGTTAGCAAGTTGAAGAAGCTGACCCCCATCTTGCTGCTAAGGGATGAGGGCACTGCGGCACAAACAATCACCAGCGCCTTGAGAACTTCGTTTACCTTCTCTCGATCCATCAGCCTGTACTCAGGTGGGTACCAATTGTGAGTTAATGGCAGCTGTTCTGTGTCGTCACAAGACATCACATGGTAAGATACAAAAAACTTTCGCCCACAGCCGCCATCTTGAACGAGTCGTCTTTTCACTGATGTGGCAGCTTCTCTGCTGTATTCCAGCAACGCTTCAGAATCACCTCCATCGATGAGTGTGAAGAGGTGCAGCCCTTCCAAGTCTGGACTGATCAAGAGGAGGTCGCAAATCACACCCTCCTCTGGTTTTCCTTTCATATCCTCATGCCAAGAACGGTCAGCAGCGAGCAAGCCCTTGCTCTCTCCTTTGGGGCACCACGTCTCTTGGATACGTCCAATGACAGCGCCAGCCTTTTTTGAGAGGGTGGACTGAAAACCCTTGGGTGTCACAGGGCATCCATCCTCCACTATAAATAATATAAAAAACAAAACAACATATCATGAATTACAATTTGGAACCCCAAACCTGCTTTTAATAAATACTCTTATAATACTTAAAAGCATACTTAACAAAATCAAAAGTCAGTGTGTGGGTTCTTTAACGCCTCGGAAAGGTATCATGAACAAGGGTTGTGAGGACCTACAGTTTATCATCCTTATCCGAGGAAGACTGAGAAAGTCTAACCATTTGCAGACGGATGCCATTACTAAGGCAGCACTTTCTCCTCAGAGATTTAAGACCATGGGTGTTGGTCCGGCCGGGCCTTAAATCCGCGACCTAACGCAAAAATAGCTGATTCCATCACGTGTTTAAGCTTGTGCAAACTACATGATTCCTAAAATGATGCAACGCAGCTTTTGAACCAGTGTTTAACCGACAACTCCGAAAACACTGCAGTTACTAGAGACACAAGTATGGTTTTAATCCTTGTCCTATAACACTTACCAGTAAAAAAAGCATCCCTGATCTTTTGAACAGCATCTTTAACCGAAAGAAGAAATCTTCCGTTGGAAATCTGCATTTCGTCAAATCTCTTACATATCTCTTCAGTTGCTGCAAAGAACCAAAAAAAAAACAACAACAGTCAAGACGAAACAAAACAGGGAAACACTATATACAGAGGGCTTATACCCTTTGGAACTATCTCCCAGCGGCAGGCCTAACGAGCCAAATCAACCAAATGCTGTAAAAAAAAGCACTTTTAAGTACCTTATGGTGTTTGAAGCCTGTTTAAAGTGATGTTTCCATTAGCTAGACGAATTTGATCTGTTCGGATTCCTTAGCTGAAAATTTAATTCTCCGAACATTCTAGGGAACAAAATATTCCTTTGAGAAATTGCCAGCTAACGTGAACATTCCACGAACTACCTAGCGAACTGTTTACTTTCCGAAGATGCTAGCTGACTTTTATGAATGCCAAAAACAGCAAGTATAACCCCTCTGAAAACGTCAGGGGCTATTATTTTCTCATTGCGAATCTTTTGGGCCACGTCTAAGTTACGAAAATCCAAGTACACTCTTTGATCGACACCGAAAACATAAGGCGAACTACATGTACCTTTCACGGAACAGATACATGTACAGCTGTATCTACTAAGACTTGTCGTTGGGTGCCACCGATCCTTTGAGTAAAGGTGGGGGATCATTTTTAAGAATGTAGTGGTTCAATCAAATATTTAGTAATTAATGCAGTGGAGTGCTGATCGTGAGATCCACAGAGAGGAGGCCTAATGGAGACACCCACACACTGCCTGTTAGACACAACTACAGTCTGGTACTTGTGCTTGTGTGTGTTTCAATGCAGGTATCTAGCCAGTACACAGTCCCCTTAGGTTGGAAATTACACAACAGCACTTGTTTAGTTCTGAGTTTAGAGCTCTTACTTCAATGTTTAGACACTTTTGAGGTTAGGACACCATCAAATCTCGTAGAAAAATGTAAAGTCAGGTAAACTTGAATGATTACGGTGTATGCAAACCTTTGTTCTCAGTGCGTAGATCTTCTCTAGACAGGATTTTCTTCTTCCATTCATTAAACTGTAGTTCATGCACAATGCTGTTTCCATTCTGATCCCTTCGAAGCTCATAACTTTTGGGACACTTTGCAAAAACTCCTCCAAATCTTTCCATGCAAGCTACTTGGATCAATAGCACAGCTGTGGGTTCTTTGTCGCAGCCAGAAACTGGAACGTAGTCCATATCCCAATGGACTTTCCTTTTCAGGGGAACATCGCAACACATTTTTGCCATGAGAGAAGTTAATCTTTCCTTGATGTCTTCTTTGCTGTTGTTTTTAATTTTGAAGCCAGTGACTTCTCCATCATCTTTGACTCCGACCAAAATTACGCCACCACTATCATTAGCAAAGGCAGAGACTTGCTCCCTGATAGCATCGCACTGGCTGCGGTTGTTTTCATCAAGTATTGTATCAGATCTGAATCCCTTCAGCTGGATTTGCTTTGACTCATGATAGGGGAGCTTTTCCTTAAATTTGAAATTTTTGTCAACCTTAGGCAGTTTCCCCAAAAGGTCACTAGTCAATGACTTCCTCCTCTTACTTTGAGATTTCTTTTTCAGAAGTTTAACAGCATCATCATAAGTTCCTTTGATTTTACCTTGATGGTCTCCTGGAAAGTACAAATTCATGTCCACAGAGCAATGATGTTGAGGTGACCTAATGAATAACAAGACTTGATCCGAGTCTACATGGCGATCATAGACTTCATGGTACTTAGATGGACTTGCCATGGCACGCAATTTTGGCTCTATTGGCTCCCAAAAGTCATCGATGAGAGGTGGAGCACGTTCAGTAGCAGATGCTTGTTCAGTTGAAAGATCTTGAAAATTAGCAATTTTCATGGTCACCAAACCTCCTCCAGAATTAAGAAGGGCACCTGACTGCTTCAAAATGAGTTCTTCTTGTTCCTTCCGTTTGTTCTTCTTTCCAATTTCTATTGTACAATAAAGTACATTCTCTGCATAGATTCTGCAATATTCAAGTGCAGAGACCATTCAGCAACACACAACATTAACTTGAATAAACAGACAATAAACATCTCCTGGAAAACAACCCCTTCAAAGTCCAGATGCAAAAAAGTTTAAAGATATTTTGTAGGACCAAAGCAAAAAATAAATATTGCTCCTGGCTAGACATTAAACATTGCCAATCAAACCATCAAACAAAATATATGTATTAATAAATTGTACCTTTCCTCTCTTGTTGTGATTTTATTTTCAACTGGCATTTCAGTGTTGCCATCATCTACTTTTATGTTATGAGGAAATTCTTCCAGTTCCTCACATTGAGAATTGCCACCACTGAAAAATATATTTGTTGAGAAAGAAAGCATTCAAAGTTGCCCTCTGTAAAAAGCCTTTTCCCTTGTCATTCATGCTTCAGTAAAATCGGTTTGTTTCTTACAGTGTAGTTCTCACCTTATGATCATTGGTGATCTCCACTCCCAAAATCAATATTTCAGTTTCCAGCAGTGTTCTCCCCAGAATGCCTCCTGGCCTTCCCAAAATCCTTGGGAGAACACAGCCCAGGTAATATAACTAATTTGATGCAGTTGTCTAATCAACACAAGTCAGGTCAAGTTAGGGCTTACCCCAGATGGTTTGTGTTACAGTATGGCAAAAAACACACTAAACAATAACATGTGTGTTATTGAAGCATGCTTTGTCTCTTTTGTTACTCATTGCTTAAAGTTTTCTTTGACTCCAAGTCCACAATCAAAAGATAAGTAATGCTCCCAAACTGCTTATTTGTACGAACAGCATTGATAATGCTATTTCTCTTTAAATTTATTCACCAATAATATACTGTTCTGGAGTTACAATACACGTTCCAAAGCTTAATGAAAAATATTTACTGTTTGGCAAAACCTTCCAAATCGCGAAACCTTGGCTGTTTTCAATGCTTAAACATGGAATGACCTTTTTTAAAATAATGACTGACTACATACACAAATGTTCTGTAGCTGGTCCAGGTAATAAGCCATGAAAGCAATGAGAGCCCATTCAAACATTACACCCTGTACACCTGGATCAAGAAGGACAATGTGAAACACTGTTTCTTTTCTTTAGAAACAACATGGTAACAAGCCAATCATTAAATCTGACGTGTTAACCACTCGAAGTCACTTTTGGCAGCAGCATTTTGCTTTATTCAAGATTTGTTGACTTACCATCTTTCCATATCATTAAAGTTTAACATCAAAATTACTCAAAAGATTTTTTATAAAGATTGTAGATACTCATATCAACTCAAACATTTATGCTTCTCTGAGTACTATTACTGACAATAATATTTGTCGGAACTTGTTTTAGCTTAAGTCTAAAGGCCCTGGCAAACCACGACACATTATTGCTCATGATGTTTTTGTGCCGTATTCACTATGTTCTTTTTGGAATAAATAACCTTGTTGCTGTTCCAACAACCCTGCGTTCTGCTTGGACTACAAACTACCTAGCACTTCACAACAAACTCGTAACAGTGCGCACACTGCGAAACATTTGTTGGGGACACAATAAATGTTTCTGAACAAAATCAGAAACATTTTTCATGTCCTGGACACAAAATTTGTGTCCGCAAAAAAAGTTGCGCATGCGGGCAAATGGGGAAACATTTGTGTCGGCAACAATGTGTCTTTGTTTGCCAGGGCCTTAAGATGATTACCTGCAGACATGTTCACTTTCTCGCTCTTCAAATGAATTTTCACTGCTGTTTTCATCTAAGTCCATACTCTGAACAGTACACGGTGAACTTGCAAGTGATTCTGCAAAACCACTGAAATAGGAATTTAAAACGGTTCAACTTTTAACCTTATAGCAGGTAAGATAAGCAATTTCCCCTTTCTTTCTCAAACTGATAACATGCAGACATAATTTACATATTAACTACTTGTCTGAAATCTAAGCAGACTCTACATGTATAACACCATGTCATTATTGGATTATCCAAATGCTCACACATGAAAATTAAAGCTGACTTTCACAATAGTATTTTGGTGGAGTACTTTCAAATGCTATTTGAATGGATTTGGTGTCATTCCAGGCATACTATGAACAGGGAATCTATTCAGTTCTGGCAACAATATCTTCTCTTTGTTACTTTTCAAAAGTAAAACATTCTAGTGATCAGAAGACAATGAAAAAGTTGAAAAAAATTAGGCAAACATTAACTCAGTACAAACATTTTCTTGCAGCTTCATTGTTGTCACAAACAAAAAACAGAATATTCATTATACATTTTCAAACTCTTGTCATCAACCCTTTGGCAGATGCAGTGTCGAGGGAGGACTGTCTATGTAACAGTATAAGTCTTCAACATGCGCAAATTTGTAATGGAAAATTACATGACATTAAACTTGGAATCAACCAAAATAATAATAAATTATTGAAGGAATTGGTGCAAAAAGGGCATGATTGAAGAGTTGTTTATTGGTGAAAACAAACCTGTCCTCCAAAACATCTTCACTCCCTTCCTGATTCTGTGAAGTGAGAAATCGGCATCAGAATTGCACAAAAATAAAAAAAGAAAGTTCCAAAACAATAATGAAAATTAGAATGCCACCATAAGGTTTAAGGCCCACATATATCTTGGTTTTCATGTGACATCATAAAAAACTAAAATACAAAAGTAAAGAGACTTGCATGTTTTCAGCTTCATGGCTGGGCTCTAGCAGTGCCCGATCGCCCCTGACTTTTGCCATTGGGCGACTAGGAAATATTAGTTTTTGCACCAAACTTATATGCTGGGCGCCCTGGATTTCAAGGGTTTAGAGGTTTGGGCACCCAACTACTTTTCTTAGAGCACAGCCTTGAGCTTGGTAGCATGCTTTGTTTTGAAAATAGAGCAGTTTGAATTTTAGATTTTTTTCATGGTGCGTGACATAAAGATGTCTGCTCACAACCGTGTCACGTTCATGAAAACATCAACTCCACATGTTTTTTAGAGGTCTGAAAAGCCAACATCACAAGAGAAGCATCTATATCAATGTTTGCAAGCTCAAAAGAGAGAAGAAAGCCTTTGAGGTAGCCAAAGTAAATTCTAGATGTTTTCACTTGTTTTGAGGCCCTCAGAGGGACACCATCATGGCATGTCCATACTTAATTTTCATTAGTATACATGTATTTTGCCGATCAACTCTAGTACGGGATGTCGCACAGCCCTGACTGGGGATTTTATACAGTCAGACCTCTTCTGACTGAATGGTCAGTTATCACATTATTGATACTGTACGTGAACAATATAGCGTGTTTCCTTAAAAGCACATACAGTGTACATGTAGAAAAAAAAGCAATTGAATAGGCCTCGCGCACGCTACTGGTGTACACCACCAAAAATTGCACTTTATTCCCCTCTTGTGCATTTATTCAACCTCAGATCATGATGAAAATTTACACAAACTTCAGGAAGCTAAACCTCCTCTGAACTAAGTTATTTTTGACTCAGACAGGTGTTGTAAAAAGAGAAAATAACAAAAGAGTGGTAAAAAAACCGCCCATTTTGAACATCTTGCGTAACATTTGCAGTCTGACCGGCAAATTTTCGGATTTCTCCGCCCCAGATAAATATAAGGACTTCTATTCTCTCAAAAAGAAAAAACTACTCATGAGCATTCTGTATCTTAAAAATTTTCACCTCAGCGAAAGCAATAACGAAGTTACGGTAATGAACAACAAGGGTGCCGATAATCTCACACCGTCCTTAGTGAAATGGTCAAATGTTTTGCGTCTGTTCTTTTTACACTTTCGATGATTCATATGATCCCAATAAAAGATATTCCGAATGTTCATAAGTTAAGCTTATTTCCTGCGGTATTTTTTTTTAGTTAGATAAGCCCAGCTGTTAAGTTTGACCCAGTTTTCAAGGTCAGACTGCCGTTCTTGAGATGTGAAAATAGCGGACGGCGTGCAATGGCTTGAATTACGGATTTCTACGCGTGCCAAGGCACAAATAAAATGTGCCTAAAGTGTGCCAAATGTGTGCCATAACTGTGCCAAATGTGTGCCAAAACTGTGCCAAAACCGTGCCTTAGGATCATCCGTGGTTAAAGAATTGAAGTATTTTCTAGAACGTTTTAATTTTCTTCTCCTTGCATTAAAGTAAAGCCTTAAAAAAAAATATAGCCCAGAATCTTTAAAAACTGGTGTGAAAAGTTGGAAACTGCCCTGGGTGAAAATGAAAAAGTAATTCAGATCGCATAATCCGATCAATTAAATGAATGTAAACAAACTGCAAGCGTCTGTGTTTTTGGTGTATCAAATTTAATTTGCATAACTGCAAAAATAATTCTACCTTAAGAGTTGAAGGTATCAAATGAATGAAAATAGCTAGGTCATGTGTGTAAATATTTAAATGAAACCATTGTGTCTCATCTAATTTTGTCCTCTTAAAAAATAATCCAGATCGCATGTCCTGCTGATCATTGTAAACAAGCGTCTGTTTTTCGTTGTGTCAAATTTAATTTCCATACTGGAAAAATAAGCTAAAATTCAGAGATTGAAGGCATAGAGGAAATTTAGAAATGGGACGTGTGTGTATAGTTTGATGAAATTTTATTGTCGTTCCTAATTTTTGTGTTCACCTTTTATTTCACTGACAAATTAGTAAACAAAAATCATCGGCGATCCAAACCACTTAAAATGTGCCAGAAGTGTGCCAAAAGTGTGCTAAAACTGTGCCAAAACTGTGCCAAGACTGTGCCTCAGAATGTTTTTTCCCATGCTAATGCACGAAAATTATGCATTTCAGCGAAGCACAAATTTCGTGCACATGCACAGTGTTACACTCGTGTACACCAGTAGCGTGCGCGAGTCCAATAATAATAATAATTATTATTATTATTATTATAACTTTATTTAAGTCTCAAATCGTTCTAGCTGAACACGAGTGCTCTACTAATTGGGGAGACTGCAAATCAAATAAACTCTAAATTAAATCAAATCAAACCAAATGTTAGTTTTTGAGGAGAGGGGAAAACCGGAGTACTCGGGGAAAAACCTCTCGGAGCAGAATAGAGAACCAACAAACTCAGCCCACTTATCACACCGAGTGCGGGAATCGAACCCGGGACACATTAGTGTAAGGCGAGCGCTCTCACCACTGCGCCAACCCTGCTCCCCTAGTTGAATTTCCCATAGTAACCTAATGCAAGTAAAATAATTTTTTTTAACTTAAAACATTTTCTAGAGTTTTGAGAAATGTGTGTTGGGTGTGCAGGGGTGGCACACTTTTCCATTAAAACATAAAATAACAATAATAATATTGTTAACGGGCCAATCTGTCATTAATACTTATGGTGGCAGTAACAGAAGCAGCATCAGAAGCACTGAAGTTAGTAGTAGTCCCAGTTTATACGCCGGTTAAAACTTTTCATGCATCTGTGTAGCTCAAAAGTGCTGGATTATGGATAGGAAAGGCATTGATAATTTGTGCATTAGTTTCAGTGCATGAGAAGTTCACTGTCTCAATCCAAATTAAACTCTTGCAGTTTTATGTGACTGAGCCAAATCAAATGATTTGATTCAGTGCATGAAACTTTCAACATCTGAAGGGCACCATAGTTGCAATAGTTATGGGAGTAATTTGTCATTCTTATAGTCATTAAGGGGTGAGAAAAGCATGTCTAAAGAACCTCATTTTAGGGTATTCCACCAGATGGCATTTGTTGATATCTGCATTACACTACCAAAAAGGTTCTCAACAGCCCAATTTCAATATATTAAAATTCAGTCTTTCACTGAGGCATCACCTTTAGGCACTGGGGAAAACTTATACAAATCCTTATTTTATTTCCCAGAGCCTCGAAGTTGTGTTAAGTTGAATAATTGTTCTACTCTAATTGACTTTTAACTGGTTCTTATTGCATTAGAAACTTACATTTCTGAGTTTTTTTCCACTTGAAGAACGGATAAGTTTAGCTGCTATTTCAGAGTTGACAGGTGTTCCTGAGATCCTTTTTAATTCTAAAATGCAATATTAAAATACAGTTTTAGCCATTGAATGTACACATGTGCACAATAAACTTAAGCATGTATTTTAATTATTGTCAAAGGGGATTTTATATAGTCAGACCTCTATTATGCTGCCAGCTCTACTGAGTAATCACCCTCTACTGAATGGATGTAAGTGAGCATTCACTGATCTTTTTGGAGCATCCATCTCCATTATAATATTTATATGGATGCAGTCACCATTTTAGACTTCCAAGCTAAATACTTTTATTGTTCATGTATTGCTCCTCTACTCAACAGTTATTTTATTTGATTACAATGCACTTTTCACACTGACAAAGGGTTAACACTGGAAACATCAGCTTTTGAATCTTTAAATGACAGTCATCTGCGAAACAGGAAGATGGCTGTATGCACAATATTTGTAAAGGGAATAAAACTATGGACATGTCGTACAGCAAGTGAGCTAGAGTACCCCACAAGTTCAGCATGAGCTGTAGTGACAGCTACCAGTAATATTTAACACCAGATGTGTCATGTGACACTGCTTAAATTGTTGAATTCAGATACTGGGTATTTAATGACCTGTAAAATGAGAAATGAGTTGTTGTGAATAGGCTTTAGGACTGATTTTGTGACAGACTTGTTGTTCAACAAGGATGGTGAGTTGAGTGTATCCCAACGGAAGCAAAGGAGTGAAATCAGCCTTGCAGCAACAACTTGGCAATGGCATATAACCATTTTAGTGTTGAAACCCTTCAGACCCAGAGAAATGGACATGTAGTTCTGATCTAACCTTTTTTAGGTGCTTGCAGTGTCATAGCTTCTGTAACATTACTGCTACTATCACCTCGGGGATCACCATCCATTGGCCCTGTTTCTGACTGCCCAAGTGTCTGACCAAATATGGTTGTCACTTGAAAATTGTGAAGACCTGTTCAATAACTGCAAAAACATTCAAGTGGCCAACATTCAAGTAGCTTATCTGTGTTCATTACGGTTACGAAGGTTGCAGGTAGTCTGTAAGGCTGCAATGGTTAGATTTTTACTCCACCAGAAACAATATGTAATTAATATCCATAATATGTGTGTTAAGCTTACACATCCATTGTATGTAAGCTTATCACTGAGATTGGATCAAAGTCAATAATCACAAGGAAGCGCGTAGGGTTGTCGCTAAGGGCCGGCTGCCCGCAAAATTCGCCGCCTCGATTTTGGCCGGCGAACACACTGTAAAGGTGCTGGAAAACGGAGACACATTGTTGCGGACACATTGTTGTGGACACTGATGTTTCTTGTGCGGAACACAAAATGAATGTTGTATTTCCATGCTGCGCAAACTGGAAAACATTTGTTGCGCACACGAGCAAACGGGGAAACATTTGTGTCGGCAACAATGTGTCCTCGTTTGCCAGGGCCTTAAGGCCATGTTACACAAAGCAATTTTTCTTGCAACTTGCAATGTAACGTTTGTTGCGTTGCAAGTTGCAAGAAAAAATTCATGTGTAACACCCCATTTTGCAACTGCAATTGTTGCATTGCAAGTTAAAAGAAAAGTAGAACGACCCTCTACTTTTTGCAACATTGCAAGACAAGTTGCAAACGTGTGACATACCCTCTGCAACTTGAAAGGTTTTTTATTCGTCATCGTTGCATTGCAAGTTGCAAGAAAAATTGCCTCATGTAATATGGCCTTTAATGGCGACGAACGATTTTTTAACCGGCTCAACTGCTACCTGAACTGGCTGAGTAATTTCTTAGTTACAACCCTGAGCGAGTGATTCATTTTTATCGACTTACAACAAGTAAACTGGGGGTAATGCACCAGTCAATGTAAATCCCCGCCCCCCCCCAACCCGGGAATAGGCGGGGAATTGGACAAAAGGACTGGCGAAAGTGAGCCAATGTTCCCGCCCCCAGGGCAATGTTTTGGTTCCAATGTCCTTGCTTGTCCCCGCCTACCAGTGAAGGTCTATTTGAGTGTTGTCAAAAACATCACTAATAAGAAAATAAATGAGACAGCAACATACCTGTCAACTCTCCCGGTTTTACCGGGAGTCTCCAAGTTTTTCATCAAATCTCCCGGTCTCCAGGTTAGAGCACCAAATCTCCCGGGAAAATCCGCGGCTTCTTTCGAATTCTTTTTTTTCATTATTTTCGTTGTTTTCAAGATGTCACATCGGGAACATTCGGAAAGCCTTCGGGTGATTCTCAGAGAGTATTCGGACATTGTTGTTAAACGCATTCTTACAACGCGAGGATTTCGAGACGTCTCCAGATTTTGGAACTCCGGGGGTTGACAGGTATGCAGCAAAGTAACATTCAGTGTCTTTGATGATTTATGCATCTTTTGAGTTAATTAATTGTCTAAGGA